>JAHRHZ010000094.1:120374-132411 GCA_024137785.1 Ginglymostoma cirratum | reverse complement strand
CCTGAAGGATTTAGGCCCGAAACGTCAAGTTTTCCTGCTCCTATGATGCTGCTTGACCTGCTGTGTTCTTCCAGCCCCATGCTTGTTATCTCGGATTCTCCAGCATCTGCAGTACCTTTTATCTCTGATTCCATCTGGGACACCCTGCTCCACACTTCCTTCACCCCCAACACCTCCCCCTGTCACTGGCGAAGGTGCAACTCCTGCCCATTTACCTCCTCCCTCCCCAATATCCAGGATCCCAAACATACCTTCCAGGTGAAGCAACTTCACCTGCACTTCCCAGAATCTAGTCTACTGCATTCGCTGCTCACAATGTGGTCTCCTCTGCACTGGGGAAACGAAGTGTAGACTTGTTGACCACTTCGCAGGACATCTACGTTCTGCTTACAAAAAAAAGACCCTGAACTACCTGTTGCCTGTTACTTCAATGCACCAACCTGCTCCCTATTTTCTGCATATAAACTGATGTTTTCCCAGCCACCATCAGTTCTGAGGAAAGGTCACCGGACCCGAAACGTTAACTGTTTTCTCCTTCACAGATGCTGCCAGACCTGCCGAGCCTCTCCAGCAATTTTGTTTTTGTTTCTGTTTCTGTGCTGTATATTTCTATAACTCCATGTTGAAATTATCATAAAGAATGCAGAGAATATTAACAACTGCTTATTTAGGGAAAAACAGCTGTTGAAAAGAAACAGCCTTTTAATATTAAAACATGATGTTGTTACTTCTATAAAAACTGCTGCTAAATCAGGCATTGTTCAGCTTGAGATTCATCATATAAATTTAAGGCATCCCCAAAATATTTTTCTCTCTCTCAGCATCACAGATCACTTCCACACCCTCACAGAATGAGGCTTATCCTTATGCACTCCATATTTTCTTGTTAAGCATTGACGAGGCATCAAGATTACACATCTCAATGTAATTTACTTACTGGGACAGACATAAACACTACTATTGTTTCCCTGGCCTTCAGACAGCAGAAGAATAAGCAATCAACCCATTTGATTTCAATTACAATCCCCAGAACAGGTTAATTTACAGCAAGAGTATTAAAGAAGCAAAAACAAAACACAAAACCTCATTAAATACAGAAACAATGAAAGATATGGTGTCCGTCATGTCTTCTAATAGTGCTGCAGCAAGATATCCATAATCAGCTTGTGGAACAGTGACAAAGAAAACCAAACAAATATCATTCCCAACTGAATCATCACTCAACTAGCCAACAGCAGAATTTAAACTTAACACCGAATCACTGCCACAAAAGCCTATCTATTGAATTGTCACAGGCTCACAATTAATTCCTTCCTGTTGCTAGATTTAATTATCTATAGCACCGGGACAGTCCTTGCAAAAGTTTATCTGTTGAACTGTGATTATATCACATATTAGGAATTCTTTTTCTCATTGTAGCCTTCTGCAAACAGTTTCACTCTAAGAACAACAACTTTTCTCTTTTTCACCACTAGTGGAGTATAAAGTAGACGAGTGTGCTTGCAACTGTTTCCATAGCTAGATGTTCCTGGAAGAAGTTGTTAGACTTTTGTCAAAGGCTGTAACTTCAGGGGCACAGTTCTGGATCAGACTGACCAGAAAACTTTTCCACTCTCACTGCCTCCCAAAGTCATCCTGGAAAGATTTACAGGTTTATAATCAACTTGTTTGGCCATATTACAAACACACCTTCCGTGACCATCAACTCCTGGAATGGGACTTGAACCCAAAGTCATGATATCATGTTCACAGGTCGTCCAGCACCAATCTATTATATTCCCATTTTCTAGCACTTGACCCATTGTCATGCTATGGCATTTCAAATGCTCATCTAAATACTACTTAAATTCTTCAGGGTTCCACCTCTACCAGCTTTTTAGGATCTGAATTCCAAATTCCATGGGTGAAAAATGTTTTCCTCAAATCCTTTCAAACCTCCTGTTCCTTCCCTTAAAACTATGGCCTACGGTTATTGATTCTTCTACTGAGGGAAATCTATCCTGATTATGCCCTCTTAACTTTGTACACCTCAAACAGATTCCCCCATCAGTCTACTTTGCCCTCAGGAAAACAATTTCAGCCTCTCTAGAGATAGCAAGCACTATCGATGCTGAAGTCTGAGATAACACAGTGTGCAGCTGGATGAACACAGCAGGCCAGGCAGCATCAGAGGAACAGGAAAGCTGACATTTCAGGTCAGACCCCTTCTTCAGAAATGGGGGAAGGGGTAAGGGAGCTCAGAAATAAATAGAGAGAGGAGGGGTAGGGCTGGGGAAGGTAGGTGGGATGGTGATAGGTGAGTGCAGGTAGGGAGTGGTGGGGATTGGTCAGTGAGGTGGGAGAGAAGACAGAAAGGTCGAGGAGGCGGGAATGAAAGGGAGGGTTGGTCATGGGATGTGGTTGGGGGTGGGGAGATTTTGAAGCTAGTAAAGTCCACATTGAGAGCATTGGGTTGTAGGCTCCCAAGGTGGAATACGAGGTGCTGCTCCTCCAGTTTCCGGGTCCCATGAGGAGCTTGAACAGTTCATCAACTTTACTAACACCTCTCACCCCAACATCAAGTTCACCTGGACTATCTCTGGTACCTCTCTCTCGTTCCTGAACCTCTCTGTCTCCATCTCTGGTGACCGCCTCAAAACTGATATCTATTTCAAGCCCACCGACTCCCACAGCTACCTAGACTACACCTCCTCTCACCCACCTTCCTGCAAGTATACCATCCCCTATTCCCAATTCGTCTGCCTCCGCTGCATCTGCTCCCAAGATGAGGCGTTCCACTCCCGAACATCAGAGCACCTGCACTTGTTTCACGACAAATGACAACACCTTCCAGTTGTGAACCACTTCAACTCCCCCTCCCACTCCCTGGGTGACATGTCCATCCTGGGCCTCCTCCAGTGTCACAATGACACCACCCGCAAACTGGAAGAGCAGCACCTCATATTCCGCCTCAGGAGCCTACAGCCCAATGGCCTAAATGTGGACTTTACTAGTTTCAAAATCTCCCCACCCCCGACCTCATCCATTGACCAACCCGCCCTCTCAATCCTGCCTCCATGACCTGTCCGTCTTCTCTCCCACCAATCGGCTTCTCCCACCTCACTGACCAATCCCCACCACTGCCTACCTGCACTCACCTATCACCATCCCACCTACCTTCCCCAGCCCCACCACTCCTCTCTCTACTTATTTCAGAGACCAGCCCCGTACCCCATTTTTGAAAAAGGGTCCCGACCCAAAACGTCAGCTTTCGTGCTCCTCTGATGCTGACTGGCCTGCTGTGCTCGTCCAGCTCCACACTATGTTATCTCAGCGTCTCTGGTCTCTCTTATAGCAGCCACTGTGCTGCCAGACCACTGGGCTTGAACCTTAGTGTTTGAAAAAAAACATAATGCCGAAAGAGATAATAGTATTCTAAAAATAAACCTGACTTTATCACGAGACCATAAGAAAACGACAACTGAAAGACTCAATTTTTGTCAAAGTAACTTGACCTCCGCTTTCTGTGAATTAGCCAGGAAGGTTACTATGTCCATGACCTCGAGAAGCGAACTTTGCCGAAATGGCAATGATTTGATAACAATTGTTTTCAACCATTTCATCCCAGCCTGGTCTTTGCAAACAGCCCAATGGGACCACTTTTCTTTCCAACTGGCAGTGAGATGAATAGTTGCAGAAGCATTTGCAAGGTTTCTTGTAAATTAGCAATGATGTTTCGATCAATTTGGTTAGTTTTCTCAAAATCTTTAGAGTGTTTGCTTTTAACAAGTCATGATGCTTCTTCTGGATGGTTTTTGTTTTCTTGGTGGTAGTTCTGATTTTGAAAGTGCCATCGTCTCTCACCTCTAGCTCTGTAACATTATTAGCAATTTTCTGATGAAGGGCCTAGGCCCGAAACGTCAAGTTTTCCTGCTCCTATGATGCTGCTTGGCCTGCTGTGTTCATCCAGCCCCACGCCTTGTTATCTCTAATAAGTTCCTGTTGCAAAGTTTTGAGTTCCTGAGCTATCAATCCTTAAACCATTGCCTTTTCGTTAGTGCTGTATGTTCCTAAAAGGACTATGCTGATATTTAAAGTAAAGTATCACTTCAAAGATACAGTTGACGCTATTAACTACCAACCAGCTGGAGTAGCTGGAATCAGATGTAACAGTATTACATTTGAGTGAAGGTAACTGCAAAGACACAAGGAAGGAGCTGGCCAGAGTTGATTGGAAAGGGACCCTAGCAGAGAAGACAGTGGAGCAGCAATGGCAGGAGTTTCTGGGGATGATTTGGGAAGCACAGCAGAAATTCATCCCAAGGAAAAAGAAATATACTCAGGGGAGGGTGAGGCAACCATAGCTGACAAGGGAAGTCAGGGACAGCCTAAAAGCAAAAGAAACAGCACACAATGTGGTGAAGATTAGTAGGAAGCCAGAGGATTGGGAAGCCTTTAAAAACCAGCAGGCAATAACTAAAAAAAGCAATAGGGCCAGAGAAGAAGAAATATCAGAGTAAGCTAGTTAGCAATATATTAAAAAAAAAGCAAGAGTTTGTTTTGGATATGTAAAAGGTAAGCAAAAGGCAAGAATGGACATTGGACCATCGGAAATTGAGGGTGAAGTAGTAGTAATGGGGAAGAAAGAAATGGTGGAGAAACTGAATAGGTACTTGGTATCAGTTTTCAGGTGGAAGACACGAGGACTAGTTAGGGGTTGGAGGTAAGTGTAGTGGCCATCACTAAGGAGAAGGTGCTGCTGAAGCTGAAGGTGGATAAATCACCCAGACTAGATGCACTGCATCCCAGACTTCTGAAGGAGATAGCTGAGGAGATTGTAGAGGCATTGGTGGTGATCTTTCAGGAATAGCTGGAGTCAGGGAGGGTCCCAGAGGACCAGAAAATGGCTAATGTTTAAGAAAGGAGGAAGGAAGAAGACAGAAAACTGTAGGCTGGTTAGCCAGGCCTCAGAATGAAGGGACACTTTAGAATTGATATCAGGAGGAATTTCTTCAGCCAGGGTGTGGTGAATCTCTGGAACCCATTGCTGCAGAGGGCTGTGCAGGCCAAGTCATTGAGTGTATTTAAGACAGAGATAGGGAGTTTCCACATTAGTAAGGGAATCAAGGCTTACAGAGAGAAAGCAGAAGTCAGCCATGATTGAATGGAACAGCAACAATTGAATGGTGGAGCAGACTTAATGGACCAAATGGCCTAATTCTGCTGCTATGTCCTATGGTCCCAACAAGTTTGTAAGAAGAACTTTGCAGGTTTGCCAGGACTGTCTGTGCCATTGCTGTTTCCCTTGTCTAGGTCAATTCCAGCTGGTCTGTCTGGTTTAATTCCTTTCTTTCGATTTTGCAACAGTTTGATAAAATTGAATGACTTGCCAGACCACTTCATAGGGCGGTTAAGAGTCAAACACATTACTGTGGATTCAGGAGTTACATATCGGTCAGACGAGATAAGGATGGCAGTTTCTCTTCCAGAAAGGACATTTGCGAACTAGATGAGTTTTTATAACAATTGATAGCGTTTATATGATAGCCATTAGACTAGTTTTTAAAAATCCAGATTGTCATTCATATTTCCCCATTCTCCATGGTGGAATTCATACACGTGTCGCCAGAACTTTAGTCTTCAGTTCTGGAGTACCAATCCAGTGACATTGCTACCATCCACCACCTACCCCTTACAGGATATAATGTTTTCATGTTCTTTGCTGCAGAACCTAATTATAGCTTTCCCATTGTTTTACAACATCTAATTTGTTTAAAGATGTTTCACTTCTCAGGAATGCAACTCCAACTTTAAGTGAGGACTCACTGTATTTTCCTCTACTGAATGCCCATTCTTTCCTTTAGCCACATCCCACAGGAAATATATTTCAGTGTTACAGTAACTCTACGGCAAATATATTGTTAGTCCAATTCAATTTCCATCTCACTGATTAAAGACATTACTTTCTTCATGATAAAAATTCTCAAAACCAACCTTGATACTGAAAGCATATGATAATTTCCAGCCAAATGCATTGAGAAGCAAGTCCCCAAACATAGCCTCATACGTTGCAGGAAGAATAATTCAAACCCATGATCTAATCCATATCTTTATTTATTAAGGTAGCCATGATGTGGAGGTGCTGGTGATGGACTAGGGGCAACAAGGTCAGAAGTCACATGACACCAGGTTATAGTCCAACAGGTTTATTTGAAAACACAAGCTTTCTGAGCGCTGCTCCTTCATCAGTTGAAGTCACCTGAGGAAGGAGCAGAGCTTTGAAAGTCTGCAATTTCACATAAACCTGTTGGACTATCACCTGGTGTCATGTGACTTATGATTTATTTATTAAGGATATCTCTGAACCCACTCAGGCTCACAGCAATAAGTTTCCTACTTTACTTCTGCTGGAAGTTGATTTACAAATTCTACCTCACCCCACAAGTAGCACATGTATAACCTAAATCTTGATCCACAGGATGTACTTTCCTAATCCAACTCACTCAATTGAACCCATATTCCAATCCCAACACCACTCTTTTGAAGACAATGCTCACATTCCTAACTTTGCTCTATAACAAGCCCATTTCACAATTACAGACTGCTAAAAAGATGTTAAGATCATTAGACATAGGAGCAGAAATTAGGCCATTCAGCCCATCGAGTCTGCTCTGCCATTCAATCATGGCTGATAAGTTTCTCAACCACATTCTCCCACTATCTCCCCATGACCATTGATTCCCTTGAAAATCAAGAACCTATCTATCTCCGTCTTAAATATACTCAATGATCTGGCCTCCACAGCCTTCTGTGGCAGTGAATTCCATAGATTCACCACTCTCTGGCTGAAGAGGTTTCTCCTTATCTCTGTTCTAAAAGGTCTTCCCTTTACTCTAAGGCTGTGCCCTCGGGTCTTAGTCTCTTCCTAACAATGGAAACATCTTCCCAAAGTCTACTCTGTCCAGGCAATTCAGTATTAAGTTTCAATTAGATCCCCCCTCACCCTTCTAAACTCCATCGAGTATGGACCCAGAGTCCTCAAACATTCCTCATATGTTAAGCTTTCTATTCCTGGGACCATTCTCGTGAACCTCCCCTGAACCAGTTCCAGGGCCAGTACATCTTTCCTGAGATATGGGGCCCAAAACTGCACACAATACTCCAAATGTGGCCTGACCAGAGCCTTACAGAGCCTGCTTTTATATTCACGTCCTCTCAGAATAAATGCCAAAATTGTATTTGCCTTCCTGACTACTGGTTCAACCTGCAAGTTTACCTTAAGAGAATCCTGGACTGGAACTCCCAAGTCTCCTTGCACTTCAGACTTCTGAATTTTCTCCCCATTTAGAAAATAGTCCATACCTTTATTCTTCTTACCAAAGTGCATGACCTCACACTTCATCTCGTTACATTCCATCTACCACTTCTTTGCTCAGTCTACTAACCTGGACAAATCCTTCCACAGCCTTCCCACATCCTCAATACTACCTGTCCCTCCACCTATCTTTGTATCATCTGCAAACTTAGCCAGAATGCCCACAGTTTCTTCATCTAGATCATTAATGTACAAAGTGAAAAGTTGTGGTCCCAGCACTGACCCTTGTGGAACACCACTTGTCACCAGCTGCCATCCTGAGAAAGACCCCTTTATCCCCACTCTCTGCTTTCTGACAGGCAGCCAATTTTCTATCCATGCTAGCACCTTTCCTCTAACACCATAGGCCCTTATCTTACTCGCAGCCGCCTGTGTGGCACCTTGTCAAAGGCCTTCTGGAAATCCAGGTAGATAACATCCATTGGCTCTCCTTGATTTAACCTGCTATTTACGTCCTCAAAGAATTCCAACAGATTTGTCAGGCATGACCGCCTCTTGATGAAACCGTGCTGAATTTTACTGTGCACTTCCAAGTATTCAGAAATCTCATCCTTTACAATGTACTCTAAAATCTTACCCAAGACCACGACCGAGGTTAGGTTAGTTGGCCTGTAATTTTCAGTCTTTTCCCTTACTCTGAAGAGTAACACAGAAGTGTATGTAAATCTCAGATTCCCATTTTTTAAATTCCTGGTCTTAAATTTTGAAGGAATACTAGTCAAACTTGTCTAAGACACATACTAGTCCCACTCTTTTTCCATAATTTGAAATAAAGCTGCAGTATGTTCATTTTCAAATATTACTATTTTTTCCTCACCTTTATTTCCAACGAAGCTAACAAATTTGGACTTCCAACCTCCCTTAATGCAGGTTCACTCCGAAAACTGGCTTCCTTACCTCAATCTTTACCAGGTTTGGTCCCCCAACATGTTTCTCCCCACCCAAATTGTATTTGCTGTCGAAGAATCCCAGTTTGTAACTTTACCGGGATTGTTTACCCCACTTTCTCAGCCTAACATAGTGTAATCCCAGGTTCTCGGAATTTGTAGGCATGGAGTTTTTGCTTTGAACATACCTTTCTCTTCACAGGTTTGTACTTTCTGTTTTAGATTTCCAGTTGTTCTGCTCAAGTCCTGTTCATATCCAGAGCACCTCTCTGCAGGAATTATCCCAGATGCAGATTCCTCATCATCTCCCTCTCTGCAGGTTGGACATTCCCAATCCCTAGTGTCTGGCTTTGTTCTCCATAGGAATGTGAATTCTCAATCCTAACAATGCTTCCCAATTTGCCTTTCTCCACAGATCATCAAAATCCCATCAGTATCTCTGACATCCCAACCCCACATTCCCATGGAAACTCCTTCTTCCCAACTCCTGTGACGTCACGGCGTCCTAGCAGCTGCGTAAAGAATAAAAGAAAGTTTATTGCCAGGGTATTTAAAAAGAAACTCGAAAATAGAAGTTTACAGTTTAACTTTTAGCAGGGTGGGGAAAACAAAGGTGGTGAGAAAAATAAATAGCCGCCTCTGAGAAGGTACAGAGAGGCAGGAGGCTGGAATAATAATAATAATATGAAGAAGAAGAAGACACTATTTGCAGGTTAAGATTGGCTGAGGGCTGGTTTGGGACGGTTTCACTCGGTGTTTTCTCTGGGAAAGCCGGGTGAATTGTTTGTTCATTTATTTTCCCCTCTCTGCCTGCTGGTGCAGTGATTTAGTGTTTCTGAATTGTGCGAGGCGTGTAGCTGCCAGGACCTTTGCAGGGCTGAGTTGCTGGAGGGAGATATGGAGCCGCGGAAAATCGAGGTAGAGAGAGAATTTTTTTAAAAGTTTCTTTTTAAACCTTTAGTGAATAAAACTCCTGTGGGGTAGGAGAGGGTGAGTGGGAGAGCTGTGTGATGAGGAGAGGGTGGTCTGGGAGTTTGCTGGAGGGGGTTAGAGAGTGTTTAGTCCCTGAGTTATATGGAATGGGGGAATGATGATGATGATGATGATGGTGAAGTTGGATACAATGTGTCCCGGCTGCACCCCGGGAATACTTTGTTACTAAATGGCTCTCTCTCTCTCTCTCTCTCTCGTTTCTTTGTTTCCTTTCGTGCCGATGCCAGTGGGTCGGGCCTCCGTGCGGTTCCCACGGACCGTACACTTTCTACCGGGCTTTCAGCGTGGCCGAGGCGGCCTCCCCAGGCGGCGGGAAGCCGCTCAGCGCCAGGCTCGGCCAGTTCCTCTTTGTCCGCTGCCAGCCGCATGAGCCCGAGTGTATCGCCGAGCTCCAGCTGCTGTGGGAGGACCGCGGGCGCCAGCAACTGCTCGCTAGCACCAGGCTCTACTTCAGCCCCGAGGATACCCCGCAGGGCCGGAGCCTTCACCACGGCCAGGTACGGAGACCACTACTACAACCCTCCCCGGGGGAAGATAAACAGGGAATTGGGATCTATTGGGTGCTGGCTGGGTGGTAAACAAGGATCTGAGGAATACATATGGTGCCGGCTGGAGCTAAGCCTCCGCTCACCGGGAGCTGAACATTCCTTCGTTATCGCCCCGAGAACCCTCAATACTTTCCACTCACTTCAAGGTCAGATGATCCCTATTCACGCCTGGCTCTTAATCACTGCCTATTCTGCCTAGTGCTTTGTGCATTTTCCAAACTCAAGAGTTTCAGGGAGATTCAATTGCTCGCTGTGATTTTAATTTTCTTTCATCACCCTCTCCCTTCCATTTCCTGACTTACAGCTTTTCTCTTTCCTGAGATATTATTTTATATTCTCTATATTGAAAACGGATCCAAAGAACTTGTACATTTGCCATCTCCATTATTAATCCCGAATCACTCTTGTCCTCAAAACTAGGGATGTTCTTTTCTTTCTTAAATTAAGCGATGTTTTTCAACTCCTTCGAAGTTCTACCTGTGTAACATTATCTGTGGTTGGGTGGAGGCATTACCGAGTTATTCCCAGGAATTAGTAAAGAGAAGCCTGGTATTTTTTTCAAAAAACAAAATCTTTAAACAACGTACGCGACAATGTTATTGGCGCCGCTTCAAAACTGCAAACAACTTTTAAACGATTGGTATCGCTGTGATTCAAAAATAAAGTAGAGAGATTAAACACACTCGCTGCAGTTTGATCTCTGCTACAAAGGGCGTGAATCTCACTGTTTCCCATGTCTGCTGTTTGCGGGTTAGATTCAGTTTGACGGCAACAAATGTTACAGTGATCTGCAGCTATGTGGATTTAATCCCAGGGCAGCATTGCAACACTGCAATTATTATCGTGAATTTGCAATTGACCGGAGTTGAGCTCCACAGTCCCTGCTCTCGGTAGAGCTATTGCGTGAAGGTAGGCTGCCTTAATGCAATATTAATAAAATGAAGGCTTCACATTAGCTGTTTTCATTTGTAGTTTTTCATGCTGTGTGTAATTTGGAATTCAGTGGAATAATCTGTTCCGATTCAAGCCAAGCATTTCCTGACAAACGAGTTTGACTTTATTTCCCAAGAGCAAATGGAAAGACTGCCTCTTTGATGAAAGTAGGCCTTTTATTCTTTCTCAATTATTTTGTCTGAAGGAGTTTATTAGACTTTGGTGTTTTGCAGTAAGTCAACCATTATGCTATAGAATTTTTACATCCGTTAATTATAGTGTTGTCTCCTTGCATTAACACTAGTGGTAGAGGCCAAGAACAGGCTGAATGATATTATTGCAAGGGATTTTCTTTTAAACAGTCGGAAAGCCACAACTTAATGACAACCATAAATCCTACAGGATGTCTTTATATGATATCAGAGCACATTGTTAGATTCACGTCTTGATGAGATTCCCTGCTGTTGTACTTGTTTTTCACAAGAAACCAGTAAGTTTTATTTTAAAGAGTATTCTACATGGGGGGTGGGTGCAAAAGGGGATAGTCCTAGAGCTATACAGCATGGAAACACATCCTTCGGTGCAACTTGTCCATGCCGACCAGATATCCTAAATAAATCTAACCCCATTTGCCAGCATTTGGCTCATATCCCTCTAAACCCTTCCTATTCGTTTATGCAGAGATAGTAAGAACTGCCAATGCTGGAGGAGCGGAGCAGGCAAGTTGACGTTTCACAGAAGGGTCCTGACCAGAAACTTTCCTGCTCCTCTGATGCTGCCTGGCCCGCTGTGTTCCTCCAGCTCCACACTGTGTTGTCTATTCTTTTACCCATCCAGATGCCTTTTAAATGTTGTAATTGTACCAGCCTTCACCACCACCTTTGACAGCTCATTCCATACAAGCACCGCCCTCTGTCTGGAAAATATTGCCCCTTAGTTCCCTTTTAGATCTTTCTCCTCTCACCTTAAACCTCTGTCGTCTAGTTCTGGACTCCCCCAGCCCGGGGAAAAGACTTTGGCTATTCACTATGTCCATGCCCCTCACGACTTCATAAACCTCTATAAGGTCATCCCTCAACCTCTGACACTGCAGGGAAAATAGCCCCAGCTTATTCAACCTCGCCCCATAGCTCAAACGCTCCAACCCTGGCAGCATCCTTGTAAAAGAGATAACAAGGTGTGGAGCTGGATGAACACAACAGGCCAAGCAGCATCAGAGGAGCAAGAAGGCTGACGTTTCGGGCCTGGACCCTTCTTCAGAAATGTAGTGCCAGCAGATGCCGGCGCATTGCTGCGAGTGTGTGTTTCAGGAGTTGCAGGGA
>JAHRHZ010000094.1:23107-119974 GCA_024137785.1 Ginglymostoma cirratum | reverse complement strand
TCCCTGCAACTCCTGAAACACACACTCGCAGCAATGCGCCGGCATCTGCTGGCACTACATTTCTGAAGAAGGGTCCAGGCCCGAAACGTCAGCCTTCTTGCTCCTCTGATGCTGCTTGGCCTGTTGTGTTCATCCAGCTCCACACCTTGTTATCTCAGATTCTGCAGTTCCTACTATCTCTGAAGCATCCTTGTAAATCTTTTCTGAACCCTTTCAAGTTTCACAACATCCTTCCTGTAGCAAGGAGACTAGAACTGAAACTAGTATTCCAAATGATGACATGTAGGACAGCGGATCCCTGACAATATTCAGAAAGATTGTACCAGCTGCCCAGAGGGAGCCAGTGTTATTATTGCAGTGCAGATCTTTGTTGGAATGTTACAACAGAAAAAGTATTTAATTATGTCAATAAATCTGGGTTACTGTCAACAGTACTTCCCTGAATGAATGCTGGTTAGCACTAAATGTCTTTGTCACTTTATTCAAATAGTTGAATAATCAAATTGTTTTTGGTTCAAAAAAATTACTTCAGATGATCAGAAGAATGTACAGCAGTAGCTCTACCCTGTAGTTTGATTTTCAGTTTCCCTTGCGTGTTTTTCCCACCCCCGTAGTTTCTTTAAAAATTTTATCTGTCATAACGACTGCCTACATCCCTGGGGTACAGTCAGATTAAACATGACCTTTATTGAATAGTAGAGCAGGCTCAAGGGGCTGAATGGCCTTTTTATGTTCCAAATACTCTTTATGTTTGAATGTTCATGTCTGTGTATAATGTTGCCCATCTCCACACGTAGCTCTGGTCCGTCTTCTGGTGAAAACATGAATGCCTTTGTTGCCTTGCTTTCTGTGAACTTGAGCTACTACAATATTTGTATCTTGTTCTGTGCCAAACCTTGCATACCTATCACCCTTATTGTCGCTAAACTACATTGGTTTGAATTCCAAAATCCTTGTCATAGAACATTGCAGCGCAGTACAGGCCCTTTGGACCTCGATGTTGCGCCGACCTGTGAAACCAATCTGAAGTCCATCTAACCTACACTATTCCATTGTCATCCGTATGTTTATCCAATGACCATTTAAATGCCCTTAAAGTTGGTGAGTCGACTACTGTTGCAGGCAGGGCATTCCACGCCTTTACTACTGAATAAAGAACCTACCTCTGACATCTGTCCTATATCTATCGCCCCTCAATTTAAAGCTATGTCCCCTCGTGCTAGCCGTCACCATCCGAGGGGGAAAAAGGCTCTCACTGTCCACCCTATCTAATCCTCTGATCATCTTGGATGTCTCTATTAAGTCACCTCTTAACCTTCTTCTCTCTAACGAAAACAGTCTCAAGTCCCTCAGCCTTTCCTCATAAGACCTTCCCTCCATACCAGGCAACATCCTGGTAAATCTCCTCTGCACCCTTTCTAATGCTTCCATATCCTTCCAATAATGCGGCGACCAGAACTGTACGCAATATTCCAAGTGCGGCCGCACCAGAATTTTGTACAGCTGCAACATGACCTCACGGCTCTGAAACTCAATCCCTCTACCAATAAAACCTAACACACCGTACGCCTTCCTATCAACCTGGGTGACAACTTTCAGGGATCTATGCACATGGACACCAAGATCTCTGCTCATCCACTCTACCAAGAATGTTGCCATTAGCCCAGTAGTCTGTATTCCTGTTACTCCTTCCAAAGTGAATCACCTGACACTTTTCTGCATTAAACTCCATTTGCCACCTCTCAGCCCAGTTCTGCAGCTTATCTATGTCCCTCTGTAACCTGCAACATCCTTCCGCACTGTCCACAACTCCACTGACTTTAGTGTCATCCGCAAATTTACTAACCCATCCTTCTACGCCCTCATCCAGGTCATTTATGAAAATGGCAAACAGCAGTGGCCCCAAAACAGATCCTTGTGGTACACCACTAGTAATTGAACTGCAGGATGAACATTTCCCATCAACCACCACCCTCTGTCTTCTTCCAGCTAGCCAATTTCTGATCCAAACCGCTAAATCACCCTCAATCCCATGCCTCCTTATTTTCTGCAATAGTCTACCGTGGGGAACCTTATCAAACGCTTTACTGAAATCCATATACAACACATCAACCGCTTTACCCTCAACGACCTGTTTGGTCACCTTCTCAAAGAACTCTAAGATTTGTGAGGCACAACCGACCCTTCACAAAACTGTGTTGACTATCCTTAATCAAATTATTCCTTTCTAGACGATTATAAATCCTATCCCTTATAATCCTTTCCAACACCTTACCCACAACCGAAGTGAGGCTCACTGGCCTATAATTACCAGGGTTGTCTCTACTCCCCTTCTTGAACAAGGGGACAACATTTGCTATCCTCCAGTTTTCTAGCACTATTCCTGTAGACAATGACGACATAAAGATCAAAGCCAAAGGCTCTGCGATCTCTGGGAAGCTAGGAATGAGAATCCAGGATAAATCCCATCAGGCCCCGGGGACTTACCTATTTTCACACTTTCCAGAATTGCTAACACCTCCTCCTTATGAACCTCAATCCCGTCTAGTCTAATAGCCTGTATCTCAGTATTCTCCTCGACAACATTGTCTTTTTCATGTGTGAATACTGATGAAAAATATTCATTTAGTGCCTCTCCTATATCTTCGGACCCCACGCACAACTTCCCACTACTGTCCTTGACTGGCCCTAATCTTACTCTAGTCATTCTTTTATTCCTGACATACCTATAGAAAGCTTTAGGGTTTTCCTTGATCCTACCTGCCAAAGACTTCTCTTGTCCCCTCCTGGCTATTCTTAGCTCTCTCTTTAGGTCCTTCCTGGCTAATTTGTAACTCTGAAGTGCCCTAACTGAGCCTTCACGCCTCATCTTTATATAAGGCTCCTTCTTCCTCTTGACAAGAGATTCAACTTCTTTAGTAAACCACGGTTCCCTCGCTCGACCACTTCCTCCCTGCCTGACAGGTACATATTTATCAAGGACACGCAGTAGCTGTTCCTTGAACAAGCTCCACATTTCAATTGTGCCCAGCCCCTGCAGTTTCCTTCCCCATCCTATGCATCTTAAATCTTGCCTAATTGCCTCAATTGCCTTTTTCCCCCAGCTATAACTCTTGCCCTGCGGTATATACCTATCCCTTTCCATTGCTAAAGTAAACGTAACCGAATTGTGGTCACTATCACCGAAGTGCTCACCTACCTCCAATTCTAACACCTGGCCTGGTTCATTACCCAGTACCGAATCCAATGTTGCCTCGCCTCTTGTTGGCCTATCTACATACTGTGTCAGGAAACCCTCCTGCACACATTGGACAAAAACTGACCCATCTAAAGTACTTAAACTATAGCATTTTCAGTCAATATTTGGAAAGTTAAAGTCCCCAATAACAACTACCCTGTTACTTTTGCTCCTATCCAGAATCATCTTTGCAATCCTTTCCTCTACATCTCTGGAACTTTTCGGAGGCCTATAGAAAACTCCCAACGGGGTGACCCCTCTTGTTTCTAATCTCAGGCCATACTACCTCAGTAGATGACTCCTCACCAAACGTCCTTTCTGCCACCGTAATACTGTCCTTGACTAACAATGCCACACCACCCCCTCTTTTACCACCTTCCCTGATCTTAGTGAAACATCTAAACCCCGGAACCTGCAACAACCATTCCTGTCCCTGCTCTACCCATGTCTCCGAAATGGCCACAACATCGAAGTCCCAGGTACCAACCCATGCTGCAGGTTCACCCACCTTATTCCGGATGCTCCTGGTGTTGAAGTAGACACACTTCAAACCACCTTCCTGCCAGTCGGTACACTCCTGCGACCTTGAAACCTTATTGATGACCTCACTACTCTCAACCTCCTGTTCACTGGAGCTACAATTCAGGTTCCCACCCCCCTGCTGAATTAGTTTAAACCCTCCTGAAGAGCATTAGCAAATATTCTCCCCCCCGTCCCCCCCCCCCCCCCCAAGGATATTGGTACCCATCTGGTTCAGGTGTAGACCATCCCGTTTGTAGAGGTCCCACCACCCCAGAATGAGCCCCAATTATCTAGGTATCTGAATCCCTCCCTCCTGCACCATCCTTGTAGCCACGTGTTCAACTGCTCTCTCTCCCTTTGTCCTTGTATTTAATGTTTTTTTTCATGCTGTTCCATCATTCCTTCTCTAATGTCCTGCAGCCCAACTGCATTATCACCCACTGACAAGAACATACTGTTGCTCTGTGTACACCTCACTACTTAATGCTCATTATTGACAGTGGGGTCCCTTTAAAGTCGCACCTTTTGACTTATGGAAATATTTCAAAAAGTTGGCCTTAATTTATGTTGAGCGTCTGGAAGTGTATCATTTATATTAGCAAATAGAAGTTCGCATATTCCTTTCTAGTTAAACATTGTTGAAGTATGGGACACAAGTACTGTTCTGTGATTTTGGAGGAGAGAAGTACTGTTTAATTTTCCTTTTGATTAGTGAAATAAGATGTGACTGTGGAGAGGATGTTTGTATGTAAAGGCATTGCTGAACTTTAGTTAGTAACTTCCAGTTTTGATTGTGTCATTATTGTAGAAATTACAGTAAAGTTGGAGGCAATTTAGCCCATGCGTACTTCTCAACTGGACATACTTGCCATAATCTAACTTTCTCTCCTTTACCAGGTGTTTTATATTCCCTTTGAAATAAACTAAATTAGTTTACTGGTCTGCATTTAAAAAAAAAACAGCTGCAGTAAAGAATTCTGCTCTTCCAATGCTGTGATTAAAAAATATTCTAACCCCTCCAGCCTTCCAATTGACCGTCTTTGATTCCATCTACAGAAACAGAATATTACATTATTATCTGCTTAGAACCTTTCAGAAGTTTAAAACTTTATTTTAACAATTCCAGTGAAAATGTTCATTTATTTAATTACTTTGTATAACGTTTGATCTTTATCATTCTGGTGAATCTTCATTAAAAGATATTGTTGCTATGAAAATAATGTAATGTAATGTCAGGAAAGGCACACAGCATTCTAGCTGTCAACGAATTAATTGCATGACTTTTATATACATTCAAAATGAATGTAAATACAATTCAGAATCCTGTTCTTTCATGTTTTTTCTACTTGCACTCTCACTGTTATTCTTTATGTAGCTGTTCCACTGATCTTTATTCTGCTGCACTATGTTAAGAGTCTTAAGTATTTAGATTATGTTTCCTTTCATTGTTCTTTTTCATTGAAGTGATTAACTTCATAACTCATTGGACTTTAACTGCTAAGTATTTGTTACACTGCATTCTCCCTTGTCACCGAACTTTTTACATTATTCCTCTTTATATTGAAGTCTTTATAAGAGCTAATTGTGATAGATTTATAGTAAGTTCTAACTGCTGGATAGAGGAGCTAAGGTGCGCCAACTAATTATCTTCTACCTTAACTATCCTGCAATAGCATGTCTCACTGCTGAATTCTTTCTGGGTTGAAATGGATTGGAAGTGTTAACCATTTTGGCCCCATTACTATGGCTGTGTGCCCCATTGTAGTTCTGTCTCTATGATGGGGAAAAGTACTGTACAATATTGAGACTCCAGGAGAGGAAGCAACGTGTCGGTTCCCTAATAACTAATGGTCAGACTTGTTTATCATTATGTGGTCTGTTTGGGGATCTATAAGTACTTGTTTCTAAACCAAAACTGTAGAAAATCTAAGCGGAGTTCCAGGAGAACTAGATTTTCTACCTGTTTCACTTTGGATATAACAGGTGGTTCTCTCTTGGCAGCTCAATTTGATGACAATTGCAGCAGATTTTAACAAAATATTATTGCAGCACAATAGTTTTTACTCCATCAAATTCTTGTTTCCTGCATGCATATTGATCATTCAGTTCTGACTGTACCATTTTGAGAGACAAAATACAATAAGTGTTACAAATTATAAATAAAAGTTAAATTGTGATATAAAGTACAAATATGTTAGTAATAAGGTGCGACATATTTATGCAAGAAATATTGATAACAAATCCTGTTACTCTTAAATAACCAACATTGATAAAATAGTCAAGTTCTTATGAATAATGGTCCCATAGTTATGCTGAGTTTGTTTGTAGACTTAGGACTCCATTTTGTTCCATGAACATGTTACATAGATATTAGAAAATAATGTGTGAAAACCAAAAGTGGTTATAGATGAGGAAAGGAAATGTTTGACTGTTAAACATAATTTTGCTTGGAAATGGGAAGTTCAGCCTAGTTACATTCTCTTTTTGCTATTTTAAATGTGATGATTAACTCTGTAACTCATTGGACTGCAACTGCTAACTACTTGTTACACTGCATTCTCCGTCTTTTGCTATTTTAAATGTGATGATTTGTGGTGTAACCTTCAGAGAAAGAAGCCTAATTCAAAAAAGGGGCAAGAAAGAAACCGAGAGTCCAAGAGAAGAAATTGAGGACTAATGATAAATTTAAGTAAACCTAAGAAGTGCAAGGGATAAATCCATGTGGAAATACAAACAAAATATGTAAAGTGGCAGAGAACTAAAAGAGCCCACAATAAGGGTCAGGGGTGAATGTGGTTTTTGAGGACTATTCTTGAAGGCTACTTCCTGATTTTTTTTCAGGGCCTACCTTTTTTTTCATTTTCAGAGATTTCTTTTTCGTTTTCACTAGCTACTTTATTTGATAACCATTACTTCAGTGCACTACCTTCTCCAATAGTGTTGAACCTCACGAGGTTTGTTTCTTTAGGCAGCAAAGAAGGCAAAAATAAAGACTCCTAGTGTATAAATAAACATATGTTAATATAAATAAATCTACTGTGCTCTCTTTTTGTTATGCATTCAATAAAATAAATAGTTAAATGCATGCGTAGGTTAAAAAGATGAAAAATCAAATTGATTTTTCAGAAATTATTTCTAACATAAATATGATTTGGAAATGACTTTTACAAAAGGTTTGCAGGAAGCTAAGGGATGCTGACTATTATCGGGCAGCATTTTGCAAATTACATATCTCTTTTTCTGTGTCTCACTCAATTACTCTGCTTCCCCTTTACAGATTCTTCTCTAATGTGCAGTGTCCTTTCAGCCTGTTGTTTATTGTAAATGTTTGTTTATAAACTTGGTCAGTAATGGATAAATTTCCACATTGTATAAAAACAGTGTGGTACCTACCTTCCCACTCACTCATGAATCAGCTGGTACCTCAATCTGACGCTGTGTTGTCTGTCCTCCGCTAGTACTCGGGCTCTGCTCATGGCTTGTCTGATCCACCCACCTGAAACCTGAGCGCTGCCCCTACTCTCCTCCCCGAACAGCCACTGCTCTGCCCTCCTGAATCTCAGCTGTGTGATAACTCCAGCACTAGCCAGTGAAACCTTTCTAACTCACCTTGAGGCATGGTGGCTCAGTGGTTAGCACTGCTGCCTCACGGCGCCGGGGACCCGGGTTCGATTCCACCCTCGGGTGACTGTCTTTATGGAGTCTGCACATTCTCCCCGTGTCTGCATGGGTTTCCACCAGGTGCTCCGGTTTCCCCCCACAGTCCAAAGACGTGCAGGTTAGGGTGGATTGGCCATGCTAAATTGCCCATAGATGTATAGATGGGTAAGCCGTGGGAAATGCAGGGTAACAGGGATAGAGTAGGGGGGTGGGTCTGGGTGGGACGCTGTTCGAAGGGTCGGTGTGGACCTGATGTGCCAAATGGCCTGCTTCTACAGGGTTTCTATGATTCTAAGAAATAGCCTGCACAGATGATTGTTAAAGTAACTTTCAGATCTGAAAGAAAACAACTGGCTAAATCTTTGGATAAGAAGGAAGGCTATAATTGTAGAGTACGTAGGAAAAGTCCGTATTACCATACTAACATAACTTTTTTTGTTTCCGGGTTAACAGAACACGAGAACAGATGAATAACAGAGCTATATTATTGATATTCAGAAGCAGCAATCTAGAAAAATGAATGGATCAGCCCCTTGGTTCATTCTGTTATACAGCTGGATAATGTGCACTCTACCACTCGTTACTTTATATGGCTTGCTATTCTTAGCCGAACAAAACAAATTCAAATATTTAAATTGACCCAGCATTTGTAGGTTTTGGGGAGACAGACCTTCAGATGTCCTTTATCCACCATGTTTCCTAATATTGCTGTCTTAGCTTGAAGTTTCTGATCTTGCCCTTTGTTCAGGATCAATCCTGAGGGATTAATTTATATATTTTTTTTGTACCTACCTCATTTTTATTACCTGCAGAAGTTGGATCACAACCTCCTTAAACTCGAGCGAATCAAAGTAATGTTGCCAAACTTGCATTGTTTCCTCTCTAGCAGGTGAAAATATTTCTCACTGTCTCATTCGTTGGGCAGACAGTGTAAATCCTTTTGTTCAATTTAAGTAAAAAAGGTATGAATTCATCCTCTTGACTCCAGAATTTTTGTTTTATTCAGTTAGATAGAATAAACTCTGCATTGTCAAATGTTAACACTTCAACTTGATAAGAAGCGATAACCACTAGAATTCTAGTATTTGCTAATGGGAGAATCCTATTGTACAGCAGGTGGCCATTTGGTCCATCATAACTGTACCAACTTTTTGACAGAGCTATCTGATTAGCCCCACTCCCCTCCACATTCCCTGTAACCCAGAAAATGTTTCCTTCTCAAGTGTATATATTTAGTTCCGTTTTGGAAGTTACTGTTGAGTCTGCTTTCATCACACTTTTTGAGGTAGTGCATTCCAGATCATCATAGCTCACTACTTAATGAAAAATCATTTTGGCTGCCCTCTGGCTTGTCCAAATAAATTAGGTGCAGGAATGTGTCCTCATCCTCTCCTCCTCCACTCAATGAGATTGTGTGGCTGAACTGATTACTCCATAACCATAACCATATCCAAGAACACTCCAGTCCCTCTGTGCTCTGCAATCTCCCACTGTTCAAATAATCACTTCGCAAATCTCCAAGCCAACATGAAAAATCTTACATTTTTACGCTTTATACTCTACTCAGTGGGCAAAGGTCTAGAAACTAATGTGTCAGTGACCCTTTTATAACCTCCCTACGTTGGCATCACAACCTAATTTTGCACCAATACTTTGTGTCATTGACAAATTTAGCAACTATACCTTCTGTCTCTTCAATTCATTGACATGAATGGCAATAGGCGCCAGCACTGTCCATGGCATGAAACCTGTTACATCTTGCCAAACAAGTTGACTCATTTATGTTATCTTTCCTGTTAGCTTACCAATCTTCTAGCCACTGTCTGTGTTACCCCTGAACCATGAGCTTTCATTTTCATAAAATCCCTACAATGTGGAAACAGGCCCTTTGGCCCAACAAGTCCACGCTGACCCTTGAAGCATCCCACTCTGACCCATTCCCCATAACCCACACATCCCTGAACACTACGGGGCAATTTAGCTTGGCCAATCCACCTAGGCTGTACATCTTTGGACTAGGGGAGAAGCCAGAGCGCACAGAGGAAACCCACGCAGATACGGGGAGAAAGTCACCTGAGGATGGAATCGAACCCAGGTCCCTAGCGCTGTGAGGCAGCAGTGGTAATCACTGAGCCACCTTATGATACCTTGTCAATTGCCTTCAGGAAATCAGAGGTGCACTACATCTACTGGTTCTTTATCCACAGCAGGTTACCTTCACAAAGAACTTCAATGGATTGGTCAAATATGATTTCCTTTTCACAAAACAGTGTTAATTCTACCTGATTACCTTGAATTTTCCCATGTGACCTGTTGTAATAGCTTCAGTAGCCTAACATCTGTCGTAGGGATAATGTTAGAAGTTAATTGACCTGTAGTTTCCAGCTTTCTGTCTCCCTTTTCGAATAAAGGAGTTACATTTGCTATTTTCTGTTTGAAAGGAGCTTTCCTGGCACCTGTCAAATTTTGTAAAATTAAAACTAACTCATCGACTATCTCACCAGCCAATTATTTTAAGACCCTACATCGAAGTCCATTAGGACCTAAGACAGTTTGTTCAGTACCATTTCCCTGAATTACTCTCTCCCTTGCATTTCCTGACTTAACAGCTTTTTTTCTGGGATATTTTAAATATTGTCGACATTAAAGACTAAGCCAAAGAGCCTATATGTTTGCCGTCTTCATTATTAATCCCCCACATTTATATTCCATAGGACCAGCACTCTCATTACAGTTTCTTTGTTAAATATTTATGGAAGCTCTTACTATCTACATTTATATTTCTCGTATGTTAATATTTCCCTCCTTATTAATTTTTTTGGTCATTCTTTGCTTTTTTAATATTCTGTCCAATTTTTTTTAACCTGCCACTCACCTTTTGTGCAATTGTATACTTTAAGTCTGATTCTATCTCAATGTTTTAAGTTAATTATGGATGGTGGAACTCCCTTTTGGAATTTTTCTTTCTTAGAAATAGAAATGCATCTATTCTGTAAATTCTTGAATATCTCCTAAATGTTTGCCATAGCATCTCTATTGACATATCCCATGACCTAATTTGCCTGTTCATGTTAGCCAGCTCTGCTTTCGTGTCCTCCTCCTAGTTATTTTTATTTCAGTTTAAGATGCTA
This sequence comes from Ginglymostoma cirratum, assembly GCA_024137785.1. Lineage (NCBI taxonomy): Eukaryota > Metazoa > Chordata > Chondrichthyes > Orectolobiformes > Ginglymostomatidae > Ginglymostoma > Ginglymostoma cirratum. The sequence continues at coordinate 109,423 of JAHRHZ010000094.1, read as the reverse complement.
GTAATGGGCCCGCATTTCTTTCCATCAAAACTGAATTTGACAATCATCTCAATCAATTGTGGTTACTGCTACTTGGGCTGCCTTCACTGTGAGGTCATGAATTAATCCCATCTCATTGCAAAATGCTAGTTCTGGTGTAACCTGTTGTTTGGTTGACTTCAGAATAAGATACCTTAAGAAACTAGCCTGAAAACACTCTGTGAACTCCTCATCTAAGCTGCCTTTGCCCATCTGATAGATTTAAATCCCCATGATTATCACTGTACCTTCAATTTGCCTATATATCTTTTGCCTTGCTTCATTCTGTCACGTTACTGTTAGGGGACCTGGACAGCACTCCCACAAATGACATCTTTCCTTTACCATTTCTCATCTATACTCAGACAGCTTCCAAATCCTAGCTCTTGGACTTGTGTCATCCTCCTCTGGATGCTATTAATTAATGCCTTCGCCTTTTCCTAGCTTCTTGTCCTTTCTGAATGTTATGTACCTGTTCAATTCACAGGGTCACACTCTTTCATCCTGCAGCCATGTTCCTGTAATTGCTATCAGATCATACTTTATGCAAATAGAATAATCAGTTCTGTTTCAAATGATACATATATTCAGACACAGAACCTCCAGTTTTTGTCAGTCATGCAGCACAGAAACAGACCCTTTGGTCCAACCAGTCCATACCGACCATAATCCCAAACTAAACTAGTCCCACCTGCCAGCTCCTGGCCTATATCCCTCCAAACCTTTCCTTTCCTACTTGTCTAAGTGACCTTTTTTATTATTTTTCTAACCTCTTGCCTTGTTTGATTTACTCTTGGATTTGTGCTGTCTATCCCTTCCTGTCTGGATATGTTTATCATCATTTCCCCTGTTGATGTACCTTTTTCTGTACTATTACCTACATTCTTTGGCTTGTCCCATCTTCACAAATTTGAGCCCTTACCTTCAGTGTTGTGTTTAACCCTCCCTACTTCCCTGGTTACGTGTTTCACTAAAAACACCAACCCCAGAAAGTTCGGCCTAAAGACCATCCTAATGATGCTGACCCCATTTTCCTTAGCACTAGTACCTAGTGCCAGTGCCCTGTGGATGGTGTCTTGCAGTGAATGTTAAATCTGTCTCTTCTGGTTTCCTACACACCTGGTCACTGGGAACAACAGATATTGTACAGCCAGAAAATATTGCCCCAGATAGCCAGTATTTTAGCGAATGTATTGCTCTTTTGGTCAAAAGACGTTTGTTTGTTTGTTTTTTGGATTTGTAACTAGAGAACATGCTGATGTCATTTTGAAATGTAATATTTTCTTGCAAGGAAATCAAAATACTAAAAAATTCCCATGACAGGCAGTTGCAACCACAGATCTGAGGTGGCGCACCTTGGTTCAGTTCCCCACCAGTGAAGAATCTGGAGTGGGTGGGGGGGAGGGGTGTGGTGCGGTGCAGGGATAGGTTTAGACAGGAGATTTGCGGGGAGCAGTGCCAGTGTGCGATGAGTTAGCCAAGGTAGGGATGGAACATGTGGGTGGTGCAACATGGGGATGGTGAGGAAGGGGTGTGTATGTGTGTGTGTGTATGTGTATGTGTATTGTGGATGGGAATCATTAAAAGCACTGACCAAAGATAAGGAAATGGGCCATTAACGCAGGGGCTCGAGGGAACTGCCGCCTTGTGAAGTCCGAAGGAGCATGGCATTTGCTAAGAAGCCATCTCGTCCCACAGTCTCCCTGGATGGACTCCAATAGATTCAGACAATGGCCAGGGCATTGAGTCACAGTCTGTGATGAAATGAGGGTTGCAGGTTTTCATGCATTTGGTGGCAAACACCTGTACTGCCTTTGACTGCATTATCCTGTTGTTGAATACCACTACACTGTCAGTGACGCAGGAACTGCACAGAAATCACTTCTAAAGCAGCAGTCTTGATTTGTTTGGAAATTGCATGTTATTCACAATTTCTCACAAGTTTATTACTAAGAAAGTTTTCAGTAAGAAGTTCTCCAACTTTCTGGAGTTTGACTATACTATACAGAAATCACACTGGATGTGGAGTTACAGCTTATAACCTCAGATTTGTCTCAAAATTGTTGTGTCTGGTCCTGCTCATTATACAGAGCATTTAGACAAATGGGATTTATTGTGCTTTCCTCCTCTATATATCAGAGTATACTCAGCCAAGTCTTCTGAACGTATACTGTTTCACATACTTCTCATTCCTAAAATTTCTGGTTCCTGCTTGTTTGCTTTTGGAGAGCTGTAGTGCAGGCATGTTCAGGGCCACGGTTACTCCAGGAAGATATTAACTTGACAGAAGCCAAGAAGGAAGAGAAAATGAAAAGAACTTAAATATTTATTGCTGTGCAGGCCAATCATTGGCTGCTAGTCTGGACCATTAAAGGGAAAGTGCTACTCATTAAATATCTAGAATAGAACAGTTATGACATGAGAATAATAGTGTTTCAAATGAACAAGCTATAATATGAAATATTTGGGCTTGAAAAATGTATAAGTTGTACCTACTGTAATCTCTTAGGGGTGGCAAGGTGGCTCAGTGAGTAGCGCTGCTGTCGCACAGCGCCAGGGACCCGGATTCAATCCCAGCCTCGGGCGACACTGTGTGGAGTTTGCACATTCTCCCCGTGTCTGTGTGGGTTTCCTCACACAGTCCAAAGATGTGCAGGCTAGGTGGATTGGCCATGCTAAATTGTCCATAGTGTTCAGGGGTGTGTAGATTAGGTGGGCCATAGCGGAATGGGTCTGGGTGGGATGCTCCAAGGTTCGGTGTGGACTTGTTAGGCCGAAGGGCCTGTTTCCACACTGTAGGGATTCTATAATTCTTTTATCGTGTGTGTGTGACAAAACTGTGTATTCAGCACGTAAAATCTAGAAATTTTGTTTAAAGTTCCTGATTGCTGTGCTCATTTCTGCTTTCAAAATTCCTTCTGCCCAGAATACGTAACAAGTGAGTTGCGTTTTTGATTTTAAGGTTGCAGGTTTTTTACTTGTCAGGGCTGCCTGACATCTGCGTTGTATTGTCTTCTTGCTGTTCAGTAACTACAAACATGCGGTATTGTAGAACAGAATTTCACAAGATGTTTGATTTGTTTTTTTTATTATTAACCTATGCGAACAAGGTACACAAAAAGCAAGATCAGCTTTAGATATATTAGTGGTGTTCACTAGGAGATTCGAGGGGATTTTGTCGTCGTTGACTTGCAGTGTTTACAGCTTTTGTCTCCTCCTGGACTGCAGGCTAAGTCTGATCTATGAAAAGGGATCTTTTAGATGATTAGCTCTATATAAATTTATAAAGTGAAAGCCCTAGATGATGCAGGCGTGCTATGGAGAGGAAGATGAGCATCAAAGGAAAAATTGGTTCTGGCTACACTTGTGGTTTTTTTAGTGGCTGTGTTATTGAGTGAAGTCAGATCCTGGTAGTGGTTTTCTGTGGAGGAGGATGAGAAACCTAAAGAAAGGAACTGGCTAATTTTAAACACTTTTGAGGGTGTAGTATTTAATCCTGGATAATAGCTATCAGTCAAAATGTTTCCGGGTTTTCATCTTCTCCTGAAGATTTTGGGGGTTTTTTTTGTCAGTATGTTTGTAAAAATCCAATTTTTCTGTTGTGCAAATGTTACTTGTTGGGTGTGGAACTTGATGAAGCAATATTGGGTTTTTCAGTGCTTGCTTTCCGTTTTTGAACTGCTTCAGTATGAAACTGCTTACCAGTCTAAATTACATATGGTAAAGATGCTGTGAAAATGTTTGTTCCCAAAACATTAGGAAGTGAGACTGAAGTAAGACAAATTAGTTATTGAGCTGGTTTTAAATAGTCTAGTGAACCCGTGTGGCTTATTATGCTCCCATGAGGCATCTTGCAATACTATATTACCTGAAAGATGTGTTATGAATTCTAGTTGATGTTGGAAGGGAGAAGAGTAAACTTGTATTATTTCTGCCTGTTATCCACATGTAGAATTATATGACATTGTTTTAAGAAACAGGCCTGTATTTTTGACACTTCAGTTCATTCAACTGAAACATTAATTAACCTAAAACAAATAAAAAGGATGGGGGATTTCGAGAATAGGGGACACATTTTTAAGGTGAGAGGAGAGAGATTTTTAAAAAAGACATGAGGGGCAAATTTTTGTTTTAAGAGGTTGGTTCCTGTGTGGAATGAACTCTCTGAGGAAGTTATGGATGTGGGTACAATTACAATGTTTAGAAGTTATTTGGATAAGTACATGAATAGGAGAGGCTTGGAGGGATATGGACCAGGAGCATGCAGGTGGGACTAGTTTAATTTGGGATTACGTTCAGCATGGACTAGCTGGACCAAAGGGGCTGTTTCTGTGCTGCATGACTGTACGATAACAGAAATTGCTAGGAAAGCTCAGCACTGTGGAGAGAAAGAAGAGTTGATGTTTTGGGTCCAGTGACCCTTCTTCAGATGAATAGGTCATTTGGCCCCTCAACCTTGCTCTCGGAGCCAATGAATCATGACTATTCAATATCAGCTACGCTTTGGCATACTTTCTTCATGTTCTTTGATTTCCTTAGTATCCAAGACTCTAAGCGAAGGTTGATCAGCCTTATTGATGACTTGCCACAGATTTGCAGGACAGCGTCAAGGCAGATTAGTAAGAAAATTAATTTACCACTGATCAAAAGGACTATATAGCTGTAAGACTAGTAATTGCTGCTAATTATGTTGCAGTCTTATATCTTCAGCTGCAGAAATTAGAAATGTGCAGCATTTATTTCAATCTGTGGATAAGCTTTAAAGGAATAAAAATTTCAGTTTAGCTTCTTGTATCAGTTTTTTTTGTATGACATTTGGATATATTCTGCCAGGATGAAAACAATTTATCACGTTACCAAACAATTGGTCTAGAGTTTTAATTTCTGGAATCTCTGTTTAATCGGGTCATGTAACAAAAGTCTCTCTCTTTTAGGGCAGGGGTTCAAATGGCTGGTATTTATCGGTATGATTGCCTCTGATTAGGCCTTTGTTTGGATACACAGAGTCCAGATACATGAATACACCTTCAAAGGATCAGAATGCTTCAGAGGTTGCCTGCTATCTATTACCAGAATGTTTGGGTTGTTTTCCATTATTTGGATCAGTATTTGGTGAACTAGTAGGTATGCTGTTTAGGGTTGAGCATGAGTTTGACGATGAACTGAGGTCACATAAGAGCAAGGCAGGCCATCAGGAGAGGGTGTAGGAGGAGGTGTTGAAGTCCATGGCAGGAAACTATATTTGTTCAGGATATTCAAGGAGCAATTCTGTTAACTGAAACTCAGCAATGAATAACGTGTGAGACATCAGTACTTCAGTCTGGGTAGCCTCACTATAACCTGCCACCTGCTGTAGTCACTGTGGCAGTGTCAAGGCCAACGTTTGTCGGTGGCTGAAGATGAGTGTGATCACAAATTTTTGTTTCCTACTATTGATGCCTGTCACGCAGTTTACTGTTTCCTCATTGCGTAACGGAGGTTATTGAGGTTCTCCGTTCTCAGACAGTAATACCCATTTTGTTCTGCCTTACCAGAGGTAGGTAGGTGGAGCAAGCATCAGTGACTGCATTCTAGGCTGGCTCACTGATGGGCTTAGAGTGGTAAAGTTAGGAGGCAGGATACTGTCTTTCCGAGGGAACACGGGGGTTTTTGCTTCATGGAGCCAAGGCTGCTTCACTAGGTAGGATGTTCTGCACTCCCGTTAATGTGACAAACTGGAGACAAACTGCTGGACGGCTGTAATATCCTTCAGGTCTATTTGCACTCTGCAATCCACAGCCATGCCAGTAACTGTCCCCAAGTTTCCAGTACAGCACTCGTGTTGCGTGGTTACTGCCTGTGCTGCATTGGAAATTGTAACATTGGCTGTCGTAGACTACATAAAATCCATGAATTAAACTGGCCCAGGGCTTGCGTGGGAGTGGAGTGAAATTCATGCTGGAAGAACAGGAAGAGTGGTGACAATAATGTGATCTGTTTGGCTGGTGTGCCTTTTATAGTTAAATAGTTTGTATAACTTGCGAGCTGTGGAAGTGAAGCTTTCAACAGTGCTTTGTTTATGAGAGAACATATCTAAGTATTGCTTATGGAGCATGACAGTAATTCAGTCGGTGAATAATGGTCAGCTGATAGGTTGAGGCTACTCTTGTATTTGGTGAGAAGTTACATGACACCAGGTTATGGTCCAACAGGTTTTTAGAAATCACAAGCTTTTGGAGCGCTGCTCCTTCAGGTCACCTGACATTGGACTGTAACCTGGTGTCGTGTGACTTCTGACTTTGTCCCACCCCAGTCCAACACTGACACCACCACATCATTGTATTTAGTGAGGAGATTGTCGAACCTCATGTGACACTACTTCCAGTTTCTTGAGTGTTGACTCTTTGCGTGGATGTCCACAGCTATCTGCTTTCAATTCCCCTCTTGCGTGCTGTGACTGGAGAGCCTCCTTACACTTGTATGCTACAGGACCTGCTCCTCTTCTCTACCTTCTTGACTGAGAAACTTGCAACCTGCCTTCTCCTGAACTATGCCATTCCTCACTCCACCCCAGGTCAGATTCTCCTCATCCTGACTCCCAGTTTGCATTTCCCCCTTTCAGGCTGCCTTTGAAGTTGCATGACTAATCATCTAAGCTGCTGATGCTTCCAGCCAGGGGTCAGCAAGGTCTGTGCTGGTTGGAGGCAGAGATCATTCCGATTAACAGGCAACGTAAAGCTGACTGCAGTGCAGTCGGTGGGAACTAGTTAATCGGGTGTCGAAGTGGGGCTGGCTATCCAGTTTAATGACATTGGTATTTATGGTGAAACTAATGGGCAGAGAGGCAAAAATGTCCAAGGAAATCTATGGAGAAGTGTGACTAATAGAGTGAGCCATTTACTCAGTGCTTCTCTGATTTATTTGCATCCCGGGTCCACAATCGGAGTGGCAATGGAGATGTGGCCAAAGTTATGAAACCTGATGGTGTCAGGGTCAAATGGTGGTGTTGTCAAAGTGCAGATCAGCAGCTGGCAGTGACAGCGAAATAACTTGGGGTCATCTTATGTAAATATCACTTAATCTTTACCTAGAACAGTCCTGCACAGGAACAGGCCCTTCGCCCCACCGTATCTGTGCTGACAGTGATGCCATTCTAAATTAATCCCATCTGCCCGCACATAGTTCTTATCCCTCTCCTCCGCCTGCTCATGTGTCGATCTAAATGCCTCTTTAAATGTTATGTGTCTGCTGCTTCCACCTCCCCTGGCAGCATGTTCCAGGCATTTACCGCTCTGTGTTTTTAAAAAACCAACCTTGTCAAAATGCTTTTATTTGAAATAACTCAACCTAGTCCAAGTTAGATGTCTTGCCTGCAGGAAGGTGACTGATAGTATGTGATGAGAGAGAGAGCAAGAAAGAGTCTACCAAATTCAACTTGCAGCTAGATCAGAGAACGGGGCTTTGTCGTGTATCAGATCCCACAAGCTAATCAAGCTTTTCTCGAGCAGAGAATTGCTGCTGCATACTTGGCCCGGTTTTAATGTTAAGACCAGTGTGTTTCCATGGTAGTAGGAGCTTTTTAACAATAGCCATAATCCACTGATCTGACAGGAGTTGCCCAGTGGGAACATTTTCTAAAGATATTGAGAAAAAGCTTACTTGTATGAGGAGCTGGGCTTAATAATGGAATTCTTTTGTTCGGTATAGAGTTACTCGCAAATTAGTGGAACTATTTAAAATAAATTTAAATAAAAATTATCACCATGAAATTGTCTGCGGCAGGCAGTTGATAAAACTTCGAACTGGAGAGGGCTTTTGAAGAGTTTTTTTTTGAAGTGTTGGTTTTGAAAGTAGGTTTATTAAAGGGACTAGTTTGTCGGCTGACTTTTGAGCAGGCTTGTTGGTGCTTGAAGGAGGTTTTTGTTTTCCTTGTTTGGGTGAATGTACTTTAAACAGTGATCACTAATGGCATCCCTGGAGAAAACTGAATTGAATTGGTAACTGATCCCGACAATGGTGCATTTCAAATTACCCGAGCCACTGCTCAACCTGGATTCACATTTGTTTAATTCCAATTAAATATGTATTTTCTTTTCTTTAATTTCATTCCACTCCTCCTTTTTCCCTCGCTTTTAGGTCTCCTCAGGTCTCACTGAGGCTGAGGTGGACTCTGCATCATGCAGTACTCTTCTCAAGTCTGCTGTTGACAGGTATGTGAAGGTGACCCAGTTATCTTTCTGTCACAAATCACTTGGCCTATGTGCCCCACTTTCCCTTTGTAACCTGGCTGAAAATGGAAAGATGCAGCAGTTGGAGGGACAGTGTGCGAGAGAGGGAGAGAGTGAGGGAGAGAATGATGATTTATCGTATTGGAAGTGAAGATGGCACTGAACAATGTTAATTCAGCCATTTTCACCATCGGCACCCAGTGGTTTTAATACAGGGAGTCAGTTGGCTGGGTGACCTGGTTTGTGATGCAGAATGACACCAACAGCATGGGTTCAATTCCCACACTGGCTGATGTTACCATGAGGGTCCCACTTTCTCAATCTCATTCCTAGCCTGAGGCATAGTGACCTTCCCAATTAAATTCACCACCAGTTGTCCCTCTGTAATGAGAGTGCCACCCCATGGTCCTTAGCAGCAACTACTGCTCCTAGTATTGAATTCCCAAGAGAGGAAAGAATGATTGAGGATTGCACACCGTACTGAACCTGAACTCCATTTAATACACTTGGGAAGTTTTAACTCCTTTCTTCGCCCCTTCCTCAGGGTTAATGTACTAGCCTAAACCAGGAATGGAAGTTTCTCCTCTCTCGTGACAGAAGTCCATAAGCAGCAGGGCTGCCTCAGCCCAAGTATTTTTTATATGATTGAGTTTTTTTTTTATGCAGTGTAAACTTGCACCCCGATCTTCTGTCTTGGAAATCATGCTAATGGGGGATGTGATTTTCCATTGGTTTCTGGAGTTGGGAAACTGGACTAAAACATGAGGGGTGCACGAAGAGGATCTCAAATTTTCGGGAGCTACATTAATGTCAGATACCTGGACAGTGCAGTTGATGCATGGCATTCTGTTTCATCCTCCTACCTTCCATGTGGGACCTAGAAATTCCTCGAATTCTTAAGGAAAGACTCCTTTCAATGTGCTGGTTTTGTGCTGTTGGATTGTAACCAGTTTTAAAGAGTTAACCCAAACCTTAAGGCACAAAACAAAACCGTGTGCACATCTATTTATGGGGAAATATTTCAGTGGAAGATTGAAGAGGCTGGTGATCCTTGAGAAGTCTAGGGTGAGATTTTAATAAGGTTCTTTGCAGTTATGAAGTTGTCTGACCTGGTGCAAGTACAGAAGATGATCCAACTTGTGGGGAATCCAAAACTAGGGGTCATTTAATGATTAAGAATATCGGGAGCAACTTCTTCATGTAGAGAGTTACTAGGATTTTGAACTTTTTATCACACGAAGTAGTTTGGGCGAATTACTTTAAATGCACTTACAACAGCTGGGTTTGCTGAATTCCTGTCTTAAATTCTCTGAACCAAGGGAGAAATGAATAGAAGGGTAAGTAGAAACCAAAAACACTTTGGATGCTGTAAATCAAGAACCAAAACAAAATTCTGAGGCAGGGTCGCTGGACCTGAAATGCTAACTCTGTTTTCTCCTTCACAGATGCTGCCAGACCTGCTGAGCTTTTCCAGCAAATTTGAGAAGGATAAGTTGATTGTGTTCTACACAGCCCTACTTTATTTAACCCAAACACCAGAATGGACCAGTTGGACCATTTATAAAATAATGTAATTGGTCCTTCTGTTCTTTGACCCACCGCAAAAGCCATACTGGGGCCTTGCCCATTGCAATCATAGATGTGAACCTGTATCCTAATACAATAGCCTCGATAGGACTGAGATATAATGTTGAGAATAAATAGGAAATGTCACTGCACTTGGAGAAAGATTTTTTTTAAAAAATTTCTGTAAAACAACTCCATCTCTGTAGTGAAGGCGCAGATTTAAAAGTAGTTAGCATTTGCAGTGGGAAGTGCTGACCACACCAACGTTGAGGCTGTGTTCCCATTTAAAGTGGAGGGTTTGCTTGAGTGGATTGGGATCTCTTCAGTATCCTGCTAGCTGTAAGAGAGTCACCAAGTCTTCTCAGAGATGTGAAATGAACTGTAATAAGAGTATAGAGAGGGTGGGGCGGGGGGCCTTGAAAATAAAATTAGGGTGGGCAAATGGGGGTCGCAAAATACTTCTGGCTGATAGATTACATACAAAATGCCTTGGGGTTTTCCTAAGAGTGGATGACCAGGGAAAGAATGTGACCTATTAAAGACCAAAGGGGCAATCTATACGTGGAGTAAGAGAGTATAGGTGAGATCTCATCTGTATTTGCAAAGGAGAAAGACATTGTAGTTGGAGATTTCAGTTGGGATGGTGAAGTTCTGTTAAGATAAATGAGGAGGATGTGTTGGATATTTTAGCAGACATAAAGATGCATAAATCCCTCGGGTCTGATGAGATGCATCCCAGCCTCTATGGGAGGCCAGGGACAGGGGCCCTGCACAGATATTTAATACTTCATTGGCCATAATTGAAGGGTATGATGACTAGAGGATAGCTAATGTGGTTTTACAGGTCAGTTAGTCTGATGTCAATGATAGGGAAGTTGTTGGAAAAAAATTTTGAGGGACAGGATTAATCAGTACTTGGAAAGGCAGGGATAATCAGTGTGAATTTTTTGGAGGGATGTGCTGACTGAGTTTTTCGAAAAGATGACTAAATATGTTGATGAGGGTAGTGCAATTGAAGTAGTTTGCAAGAACTTCAGTAAGGCTTTTGACAGGGTCCCCCATGGAAGGCTGGTCCAAAAGATCAGAGCCTGTGGGATCCAATGCAAATTGGCAGATTGGATCCAAAATTGGCTTGCTAATAGGAGGCCAAGGATGATGGTGGAGGATTGATTTTGGTATTGGAACTTCTGGCCAGCTGTGTACCACAGAGATCAGAGCTGGGACCCTAGCTGTTTATTATGTACATTAATGACTTGGATGTAAATGTAAGAGATGTCATCAGTAAACTTACTAATCATATGAAAATTGGTGATGCTGATGATAGTGAGGAGGATGGTCTCAGGCTACAGTCTGGTATTGATCAAATTGGGCAGAGCAATATCAGATGGAATTTAATCCTGATAAGTGCGAGGTGATGAGTTTTGGCAGGTCAGTAAGGGAGGGATTTACACAATGTATGGTAGGTACCTGAGAAAGTACTGAGGAACAAAGGGACCTTGGCATACAAGCCCATAGATCCCTGAAGGGGTCAGAACAGGTAGACAGGTTGGTGAAGAAGGCACAAAGGGCGCTCCCTACCTGCACTATCGCCATCCCACCTACCTTCCCCAGCCCCACCCATCCTCCCTCTCTATTTATTTCCGAGCCCCCTTCTCCCTCCCCCATTTCTGAAGCAGAGTCCTGACTGGAAACCTCAGCTTTCCTGTTCCTGTGATGCTGCCTGGCCTGCTGTGTTCCTCCAGCTCCACACTGTTTTATTTCTGACTCCAGCATCTGCAGTTCTTGCTATCTCTGATACTGCTACTTTACTCACCTGTATATTTGCCAACATTTTTTTATTTATTCATTCACTGGATGTGGACGTCACCAGCTAGGCTAGCGTTTGTTGCCTATCCCCAAAGGCAGTTTGAGTCGACCACATTGCTATGGGTCTGGAGTCACATGTAGGCCAGACCAGGTAAGGATGGCAGTTTGCTCCCCAAAGGACATTAGTGAATCAGATATAGGTTTTTCCTGACAATGGATTCATGGTCATCATTTTTATCGAGATTTTTATTGAATTCAGATTTCACCATCCGCAGTGGCAGGATTCAAACCCAGGTCCCCAGAACATTTCCTCCGGGTAATGGGTTTCTGGACTAACACTCTAGCAGTAATACCATGAGGCCGTTGCCTCTTTTTTTGTGACAGGAATCACTGGCTAGAGATCAGAAGCAAAGAAAATCTGTCCAGTCTAACCCTCCTATCCCCTAGGTTGCTGTGGCCAACTGTTCAGATCAAGTGGTTTCTCGGGTATGAAGAACCCAACTTGGAACCTTTTGTCTTTACAGATGAGTGACCTACATCGTGATTATTTAAATGGAACTTCTTCGTGCAGCATTGATGGATTAACTGCAATATCAAATATCAGGTTATTGAAATCTGTTGTGATTTCATATTGCTGTTACTTGTGGATCCAGATCTATTTTACATTTCCAGTGTGGTGTAGAAATCTTCCTTTTGTTAATGGAAGTTATCAGCCTTGAACTGAAACACTGAACCTTTTCCAGGTTTCTGGCTGGAATTATTCCCATAATAATGTCAAAAAGCAAACTGACTGTCGTCCGTGTCTTACTGATGGGAGAGATTTCTGCATTTGCAATTAATTGTGTGTGAAGCACTTTATGATGTTTTGGGAAACCTAAGTGGAAACTCAGCGTTTTTTAAAAAATATTTAGCTAGCTGAAACTTACTAACAGTTGATTGCTCTCTACTTTTTTTGTGTGATAGGATGAGGTCATTGCAGTCTCCAAAAGGATAATTATCCGTCTACAAGATTTGGTGAAATGGGTGTGCACTGAGAGTTCACAATGGACCACAGATACTGAGGAAGAGAAATCCAGCATTATTGACTTGCATTGCAGTGACTGCAAGGAGGACCCTGAGCTGAACATCACATCACCTTCACGCTGCTGCCACACCTCAAACAGTGTGGAAAATGAATTTGAAAGTTCAGGTGAGGATTTGTCCAGTTGGTGGTGCCTGAGCTGAATTTGTAAAAGAACTTGGAGTTAACGCAGTCATCTGAGATTTACCTTTCTCTCCCCCAGTCCTGTGAATTGTTGGATGCTGATATTTCTGCAGAGATCAGCTAATTTTTATCCACCTTTTGTGGAATTTGGCTTTTATATCAGTAGTAAAGGGGACTGAGTGAGGTTACTTTAAAATGTCTGTCTTGGACACTGTTTATTTTCTGGGCTCCCTAATAAAACCTGCCCAGCTCCAGGTCATCTTGTCATGAGGGCCTCCTCGCTGTCGCTGTGGCTCAAAAAACGTTCAATCTACAAACGAAACAGACTGGTGTGGTGTATCAGGCAATGGTCTCTTTCGTCTTAGCTTTGTTTGCTTTTCACAAAGTCAAAGCCGACAAGAAAATTGCTGCAGTTCAGTGAATGGGCATTGAGTGCGCACTCCCAATACCAGTCCAGGGGACTGGCCAGTAATGTTGACCATCATGAAAACCCATTTCCTGTGGAATTAGTAAATCCTGTTGGAATGTATATGAAGTCCAATACCTGAACAGAGGGTTTTTTTGATAGTGTATGAGAGCCCTGGTGGCATGGTGGCTCAGTGGTTAGCACTGCTGCCTCACAGCACCATGGACCCGGGTTTGATTCCATCCTCAGGCGACTGTCTGTGTGGAGTTTGCACATTCTCCCTGTGTCTGCGTGGGTTTCCTCCGGGTGCTCCAGTTTCCTCCCACAGTCCAAAGATGTGCAGGGTGGGTGGATTGGCCCACAGTGTTCAGCGATGCCTAGATTAGGGAGGTTAAAAGGGGATGGGTCTGGGTGGGATGCTCTGAGGGACCGTGTGGACTCTTTGGGCTGAAAGGCCTGTTTCCACACTGTAGAGATCCTATGATCTTTGAACCCTGGGTTAATAAGGAGCTTATTCCTTAGTTGTTGTTATACTTGCCACTAAGTACAGTGCTTGGATGGTAATCCAGCAATCGCTAAATTTTAAAGCGGAACACAGCCTTGTTGTGGAATGAAACCTTGAATAATAAGCGCAAGAATTAATGTTGAAAGGATCCTGGCTTCAAATAAACCTGGCCTTGGGCAATGCTGACCTTCGGAGCCTCTCAGTTGGAATGCACCTTCGTTGAGTAGGTGAGCTACGTTTGTTTCACACTGGAAAGTCCTTCCTGAATAAAACGGGGAGCTTGAAAAGAGCGGCAAGTCCTCTTATGACTTAGCACCTTGCAGGGGCTTGGTGAAGTTGATTTTTACTGAAGTAGGGCAAGGAGGCAGGCCCCTAGGTTCACCTCAGTGGCAGCAAGATCAAATCCTGTGCGGTTGGTGTGTATTGCCCTGTGTACTAATTGTTTCACCAGCTGACCTCTCTACAGTGGTACAAAGAGGGATGGAAACTTTGAGCAGCGTTAGTGATGGTTCAGGGATAAGTCTGGATAAGAAATGCCTACAAACCGAGAGGGATGAATTTGGGCTTGATCTGTGCATTAATTCCTTGCAGTGATATTTTTTTCATTTGCAACATCTCCACTCGTTACTTTGCAATCCCATATGGTGCTATAAAATATCTTCAGCAGGCAGTGATGGATACAATGTACAACTAATGCTGATGTTTCACAGGATCACAGTGTAGAAGATGGACATGGGTTCTTTTATCAGTGATGCATATTTTAGCTTTAAGAAAGTGTCTCCAGTTTAAACGCTTGTGATATAACAGTAATTTGCCAGCTCTTCAGGATCATGAAAAGAACCTCATTATGAGTCACTTTCTACTTGTTTTGGTTAGTTTATAATATTTTATGAAGGATCAAGTGTTTACTTCTGAGGTTGAAATAGTAGACATATGAATCATGCTGTATTCTCAGGCTGAATTCTTTTGACTTTCTGTCCTATTTTAGTATATTTTTATTTGCATATGGAAGTTGAAAGATGGTTAAGATTATTAGATGACTAAACTTCACTGTGTTTTACCTTATTCAATGTACTTCAATTTAGGTTAAAAGCACTTCCCTGATTTCGATATACACGCACAATGAAGCTTGTCATGTGAGGGGCTCTTGTTTATTCTCTTAGCAATTATTAATTGTGTAATCCACCAGAGACAGTTCTCATGAGAAGAAAAGAGAGGAAAAACCAGAATTGTTGCATTTAAAATAGATTTGAGATGATGATTCAAAAATTGACTGCGTGGCTGATGAAGAAGAAAGCTGCAGATTGCAGGAAGATTTGAATGGATTAGTCAGATAGGCAAAACTATGACAAATGGAGTTCAGCCTAAAGAAATGAGATAATGCATATGAGGAGGGCTAACAGAGCAAGGAAGTACAACACAAATAGTAGGATACCAAGAAGTGTAGAATAGCAGGATCTTGGAGTACATGTTCACAGATCCCTGGAGAAGACTGGTCAATGGTATGTTTGCCTTTATTTCCGAAGCATAGAACAGTCAGAGCTGGGAGCTTATTCTAGAACAGAATAAAAACACAGGTTATACTACAGCTGGCTTACTTTGTGCACTTCTGACTAGTGTACTGCAGGAAAGATGGTTGTGTTCTAGAGTACAGGGGAGATTTAAGAGAATATTACCTAGACTGAAGCTTTTTAAGTTATCAGGAAATATTGGATGGACTAGGGTTGTTCTCTTTGGCACAGTGGAGACTGTCAGGAAATTTCATTGAGGGGGACTAAATAACGTGGTCAGGAAAGCCCTCTGCTGCTTGGTTGAATAATCCATAACCAGAGACAGAGATTCGAGGAAAAGTGAATGCAGCTCAGGGGGATTTGAAGGAAATTCCTTCCACCAGAGGGTGGTGGAAGCATGGAACTCCTTGTCTGAAAGTGTGGTAAAGATAGAAATCCTCATCGTATTTAAAACCTACTTCAGTGTCTTAACCTTCAGACCAATATCTGGAAAGTGCATTACTGTCTGATTTCTCAAGTTTTTTTGGCACTGGGGTGTCGGTGGGGGAGAATCTCCACAGTAGAGTGGGTGTGTGTGTGTGATTGCCCATTAGCAAACTGTAAATTTCTCATCGGTTTGCCTTGGAGACTCAATGCCAGTATTCCTTTCACATTGGATGCTTGGCTGACTCCAAGAGTTAAACCAGGGAATTGTTCACAGTAAGATTTGATTTTATATAGAGCAGGCCATCAGACCTTTTGTATGTCGGGGTACTGTTGTCTAAGGGCATGAAAGGGTTAATGCTAGGGAGTGCCTTAAGCACCACTCACTGTGTTGGTATCATAGGCTTGGTGGGGGAAAAGTTTACGTTTTTGGATTAAGATCTACCGCCCAGGCACTCCTCATTATTACGTAGATTGCGGTGATAGAAAATAAATATAACTTATCCTTGCTGGCTAACGTGCAATGAATTATTTTGTGCTTAAGGTAAGGACCACTTCTAAACAGAGTAGCAAGTGGTCTACCTTTCACATGCCAGACTAAACGGGCCATGAGGAACGCTACCTGAAAACAAAGCGGTGGCAGTAAACCTACTGAATGGTGAGCTATAGTGCAGACCGCCTCAAACATAGTGGTCAGCAGTGAAGATTGCTCATATAGTAGGTATCTGTTCTAGATTAATTTTGAGTTGGTATTTCTGTATTTTGCAGTAACAATGACAGCAAAACTGTCATGTATCGTACAGTCAACTTCTCTGGGACCAATAGCAACTGCTGAAATCTATATCTTGTAGCTATTGTCATAGAATCGTAGAATTTACAGTACAGATGGAGGCCACTTGACCCATCGAGTCTTTGCCAGCTGTCTAAAAAGCTAGTCCCACTCTCCAGTCCTGTGTCAGTTATATTACACTTCATTATGGGCTTCAACAGTAATTTGATATTGTCAAAGATCACTTTCAACCCTCACCCAATCCAAATTTGTTCATTGTCATAAAATCTCTCATTTCTAATTTTTATGAAAATTTACAATACTGTTGTTTATATCTTTAATTGCTTGCTGTTTCCCAATGATTGGTTTTGTTCTCTGTAATTACAAAGTGAATGCAAATCACAATTTTATTTCCTGGTTTGCTACAATCGATTGACTGATTGTCCTGCTCGATAATGTCACTGTAGGATGGATGGAGACCATCTCGACTTGGTGCTAGATTCAGGTTGATGTCAGGGAAGAGGGAATTAATGCCACAGAAATCGTTAGATCTTTGAGGCATCTGGCAAATGCTGTTGCTTCCCTGCTGTCTCTGACATCCAAGTCAATGTTCGCTTTTATTAAAACCAAGCTTTCTTTGGATGAGCAAGTATGGGGACTGTGTGCCTCTGATGTATCAAACAAAAGAAAATCCGATGAAGGTATAACTTCTTCCCCAGTGCTGTTTCTTCAGTATAGTAACACCACTCACCCAGGTATGACTATTTGTAAGTGCTGGACACCTTGCATTTTTGAAGAGAACATGACAGACTCAAATAGTTTTGTTTTCAAGTTTCAGTTCTCTAAGATAATACTATTTTAAAAAAAGAAGCATTGGGAACTAGAAATAAATTCTTTACACAGAGACGGGTTGGACTGATAGATTCACTGCCACAAATATCTGAAGCTACTCTCAGGGCTTCACAGGCTGCTTGAGAAAAAGGGGACATTAAAGAGAGTTGTTAACAATTTGGAACACCTTTCTAGATATAATGGTACAATGCATTTTGGAAGGTTGAGTAAATAAATTGAAAAATTTGAGATCTTGCACACTGTTACAGATAACTAGCTTAAAATGGTGAGCTGAACAGCCTCCTTTGCTGGAAATGTATCATTCTTTGGGAGAGGAAATGTGTGTACACGTGGGATTAGACTAGATGACTCATTTACAAAAAAAAATCAGTGCAGATTTCATGGACTGTTTCCCTGTAATTCCAAATCCCTGCCATCTGTGCCTGTGTGAACTTCACTTTAGAATAGCTGAATAAAGCTGCACATTAATCGCATCAACCCAGCCTTTACCGATACAGTTTAGACAGATGTGGAATCTAATGTTACATTTCCCTTTGTTCTGTGTTAAGCAGTGACTCATTATCATTTATGAAATTGATTTCATCTGATCTCTATACGTCATCTCTAGAACAGCGAAATGCCTGTGATTATCGTAGAAGAGACTGCAGTCTCTTTCTTGCTGAAACAAATCTTGAGCAGGAAGTCAAGTAAGATTGACTGATGTGACTTAAGGGCCATGCTGTGTATCATTACCCTAATTGCTTCAGCTCCCACCTCCCCACTTTTTAAATGATCTGTTCCGAAAATAATAATGCCTCGCTTGTGCCGAATTTATTAAATTTTCTAGTGAAACATTACATCCCTGTTAGCACCATCCCGTGCCCATTCTCAGTTTGCAGCTGTCTTCAATATTTTTTCCAGCTTTTTTTAAAAACATTTAAATCAGTGATTTGTTGCCATTGCTCCTTGCGTTTCTTTTAATGCATTTAACACTTATGTTGCTGATGGCCTTTATAATTTGCAACCTTCTGTCTCTCTGTCAATTATTTATTTATTTTTTGTTTTCTTTTCCTCCTTGAGGATACACTTGGGATAGTTTTCTCCCACTTTTGTTTAAGTTGTTATTCCTGTGTGACTCTAGATGTTTGAGTGGTGGCTGGTAATTCGATGAAGGGTATTAGCTGATGGAATCAGAGGTTGTCTCTCACTCATACCCACTAGAAATACAAAACCTCATCTAGCATTCAGTAAGCCCATGTGCTCCAGAGGTGTGAAATAGCATCTCCTGAACAGGTTGATTTAGAAAATATCTATTAAAATGTGTAGCATTTTGAAACAGGGCAGAAATAGAAGTTTTCTCATGCAAAAAAACTGAAGAAACCTTTAATCTTCTACTGAGAGTCCAAATACCGACTATGTCTGCACAAATACCAAAGTACATGTTGTACCTCCAAGGTGTAAAACACCCATGGAAGCTGCTACCTCAGAATTTGGTAGGTTACTTTTCCAAAAAAAGATTGGACAAGCTAGTCTTGTATCCACCAGAGCCTAGAAGTGGAAGAGATAACTTGATTGAAACAAATAAGAGCCTGAGGGGGCTTGACAGAGAGGGACGTGGGAAGGTGGTTCCCTTTTTTATGGAAGAATTTTGAATGAGGGGTCATTTTAAATAATGAAGTGTCATCCATTTAAGACTGAGATGAAGCAAATTTTCTTTTTGGGGTTGAGTCTCCTTTGAGCTTCCTCCCTTTAAATGGTAAAGGTCAAAAATCACATGACACCAGGTTACAGTCCAACAGATTTGTTTGAAACCGCTAGCTTTTGGAGCTCTGCTCCACACTACGCCTGAGGAAGGAGCAGAGCTTGAAAGCTAGTGTTTTCAAATACACCTATTGGACTATAACCTGGTGTGGTGTGATATTTGACCTTTTCCATCCCAGTCCAACACCGGCACCTCCATGTCATTAAATGGTAGTTGAAGCCAAGTCTTTGAATATTTTTAAGGCTAAAGTAGACCGATTCCTGATAAGCAAGAGGATGTAAGGAGTAGGGGCAAATTACTGCAGAAGCTGGAATCTGTACCGCAAACAACAAATGCTGGAGACTACAGCAGGTCAGAAATCATCAGTGGACAGAGAGCAAGAGGAGTCTAGATGACTTCATCAGAGCTGAAGTGAAGTATGGAGGGGACAGCATTTATGCTATAGTTGGGGGAGGGATATAGAGTAGGTTGGATTGTGGAGTACTCGAATCAGCCGCGATTTTATTGAACAGGCTTGAGAGTCTGAGTGGCCATCTTCTGGTCCTAATTTGTAAGGGTGAGCTGGCGGAAGAGCTTGATTCCTGTGTCCTGTATTTAACGTTCTTAAGCTGCTGTTCCTTAAGGGAAATGTGCTCACCAACATGCTCATTTTACTAGCCCCCTTTTTATTATACTGAAATTAGCAATTCAGTTAAAATTTACATTAAAATAATTAGTATTTCTAGTTTTGCTGAGCTTATTATGATGCTGTTTATTATTTCAGTTCTACTTGCCCTGATTGCAATTCCTTAATTTAGATGATGTATATTGTCTTTTGCTATTATGGCGCTGAATGAGGTATTGGTATGCTTGTGCTCTATCTCATGAGGCTGTTGTTGAGATTGTGTAATGAACTGTTCCAAGCCAGTCTCTGGTATTACCAAAAAAACCGCATTGTGTTTTAGGGTTTAAAGATGATCGACCACGAGTGAAAATACTAAGCTACCCCCAGTACTGTCGCTATCGAGCCATCCGGAAGAGAATTCAGAAAGCATCTGCTGACTGTGTCAGTGAAGCTCAGCTACTGGCTCTTGGAGGAATTCTTCTGGTTAACCAAAACACCAAGATTCTTTACTGCCGGGAAACATTTGAACACCCAACGCTGGGGGATAACAAATCCATATGTGATGAGTTTGGTGAGTTACGGAAGTTTGCCATCTTGCCTGAAGAAGCTTGTCTGCTTGTTTTCTTTAACTGATAGTTTAGTACTCTTATTCCTTTTTAATATGAATTGCAACCTCATTATGCAATGTGGAATTGTCAGTTTTAAAATAAAATCCTGTGTCTTGTAATTGGAGGATACGAGCTCGCAGTACTAGACTCTGCCATTTGTCTAAGGAAACACTGATAACGCAGAGAGAGGATGTCTGAATGGCGGTACAGGTTAGAGGAAACATTGTCCCTATGGTTGCTCAGGGACTAGTGATAGGAAACATTGTTACAATGCTTTGTTGTTTGTACAAAACTATTAAAAGTGTCGTCACAAAATTTTATGGATGGAAAGTATGCGTGGTATTGTTACGAACAGAAAACAGAGGCTAGCCAAGATGCATGGTTTTCCTTTATGCTAACATTCAGTATTTCTAAGATTTAAACTGATTCTGAAATTAAATTTTGTTGTGACTTAAAGGTGTTTGGGATTTTAATGGATGTGGGATTCCTCCACTCAATCCAGTATAACATCAGAGGAAGAGTGGTTACAGAAGCAATTTGTGTTCTCACAGGGTTTCCCCAGTTTATTCATTGAAAGTGAGGAGGAGACCCACCATAGAAATTTTTTCCCCTCTCTTAAGCTGAACCTGAATGGAATTGAGGTTGTAAATGACAGAGTCCTTTTGTGTGTTGGAATTTGGGAAAAATATGTGATTTTTGTGTCCTCTTTAGCACCTCGTGTTTTGACACGTACTTCAGCTGGAAGAGTGGTCCGGACGAGGTTACAAATCACTGCACAGCCACGATCACTGACCTTACTACATCTTCATTTGGCAGGAGGTAGGCTTGTCATTTTTGTCAAGTTGCACAATATGACACTTCCTTTCAGTTGTTCTAAACTGAAATACTTCATTTCTTTCTAACAATCGTGAAATAAAAATTGATGAATGAATTCAAAATGTGCTTTGAGTGTGCAGGCATTTTGACCAGTGGCTAAAGGCTAGGAAATGAATGCCTTAACTCAGTGCTGCTAATAATGTGACCCAGGGAATCACACGAGATCCATTTCAGCTTGTGACCCTTGAGCTGTGGTTTCCCTTTAGGAATCTAGAGGCACTATTTTTTGCCTGGCTGTGAAATGTTACTGGACCCAGAATTGTCTCTGTTCCTTTTCCCTCTCCTGCTCGTTTTGTGAGGGAATGAAGAGATGCTGTTCGGAAAAGTATTCTAACGCATAACAACGTAAATCTGTATTGCTCCTTCAAAGTGGCAAAGGGCCCAAGTCTCTTCAAAGCTGTATTATCAGGCAAAATTTGACGTTGAGTTTTGGGCAGGGAGATCCAATTTCTTGGATAATCCAGTACAGTTATGATTTAAATATGTTGCTTGGTAAAAGTGACAGTGAATTTCTATAGGCCAGATAACTTTAGCTCCTCATCTTTATAATATCAGGAGTCGCAGCTAGAGGAATGTGCAAGCAGAAAATGTTATTTTGTCTCAGCAGCCTGGATCTAAAGAGGGAAAAGTTCTTGGTGTCAATACGCTGCCTATCAATCTAGGAAAGGAGGTTTAAATACATTAATGGAACTGTTCCGTTTCCTGTCTTTTCTTCCTCTTCGTACATTTAGCAGTCCTGAATGCTTGATTTTTACCCACCTGAAAGCGCAGCTCCATACAACTGAAATCAGTCAGCCCATGCTCACTTCCAACATGCGCCCCTGTGGCACCAGCACTTGTCACATGCTGCCAACCTGAAAATGACCCATTAATGCCCCACCTGTTTCCTGTTAACCAACCAATCCTCTATCCATTCTGTTACCTCTACACCAGGAGCTGTTATTTTGTGAAGTGACCTTTGTTGTGACACTTGGATAAGGCCTTCTGGAAATCTAAATACAGTACATCCACTTCGTTCCCTTTTATTTATGTTACTCAACACTTCATCAAAGAACATTTTGGTAACTTTTTTTTAATCTCTCTTCCTATACAAGCTTGAAAGTTGTTGCAAGCTTATTCTCATTTTGTTTTCTCCATTTTTTTTTTCCCTTACCCTTTACTGGTTTGTAAGCTCTCAAATCCTTAAGCTTATTATTACTTTTGCCAACATTTTAAGCCCACCTTTTAACCCAGTACCACTTGATTGTAGTTGCACTATTTTTCCAGTTGGACTTTTTTTTTAATTGCTCCAGGGAATGACACTCAATTAGGCAGAAAGTGAAGTAGTGAGGATGTTGAAGACTACCTTCAGAAGGACTGTGTAGTGGTTGCATCAGCGACTGCTGTCATAGACAGACCTATCTGTGGCAGGCGAATGGATGTAGTAGTTATATCGTTTAGAACTTCACCAGCTTATTCAGTTTAGAAGCTCCTGAGCCACTGTTAGTGGTGGACATTGAAGTCCCCAAGCCAGAGTACATTCTATGCCCTTGCCACCCCCAGTGTTTCAACGTAGAGGAGGACTGATTCATCAACCAAGGGGTCCTCATTGGGTCTGGAGTCAATGTTGAGGGCAGCTCCTTTTCACTCTACAACTGTGCTGTCACATCTGCTGAGTCTGTCCTGCCAGTGGGACAGAGCATGGCCAGAGGTGGTGGTGGTGCTGGGTCTTTGTGTGTAAGGTGTGATTTCATGAGTATAGCTGTTGCTTGACTAAATTTGTGAGACAGCTCTCCGATGAGCCCCCAGAGAGCTTTGCAGGTTTGATGGAGCTGTGTTTGCCATCGTTGTTTCCAATGCCTTTTCATTGCCAGGTGATTCATCTGGTTGGTTCCTCCCTCCCTCCCTCCCTCGACGCTGTACTAGGGACTTCCACAGGTCAGGTACAGGTCATCCACATTGCTGCGGCTCCGATGTCACATGTAAGTCCATCAGTTGTTTCCCTCTACTCTATGCATGTTCATGTGTCTATTAAATACCTTTTAGAGTTAGCAAACTGATGGGTGAGGGTGTCAGAAGCAGATGAGCTGAGGCAGGTGTAGAGTTTGGAGATGTTGGGGGAGTTAAAAATAAGACACAATCTAATATGATGAATAATAAACCTGGAAATATTTCCGTCCTGGCAAAGATGTGCTCATTCTTGTCTATCTGATCCACATTTCTGAACTCCATCATTGGTGCACCTTTTTTGTTTTCTGCTGGTCCGTGTAGTAGTGCTGAAATTAAACAGCAGGGGGCAACATCTGTGCACTTGCTAAGATGAAGAGGAGTCATACTGAATAGAGCTCGTTGGACTGTGACTTTTTCTGCACACCACTTGATTGGGAAATGCTTGGCACAAAGGCAAGATTTTGAAGGCTTGAACAATCCTGCTCCGGTATCTGGCATTCTTTAGTTTATTGCCAGTCAACCAGTTGCAGAAGGATTTCTCACCTCCCCAACCCTTGCCAGCCTCTCCATAAACAACAAGTTCTGACTGGGTCTCCACACTGCTTTAAAATTGGCCGCCTACTTCTGTCACAGAATGGAAACTGTGTGATCTCGCAGTGAATCTTAAATGCTGAGGAATGGTTTTCTCTGTTCTGAGCAGTGTTAGTTGAGAACAAGCGCATGGCTTATATCATCTTCAAAGAAATCACACGACACCAGGTTATAGTCCAACAGGTTTGTTTAAAATCACAAGCTTTCGGAATGCTGCTCCTTTGTCAGGTGCTGTGGAGAATCACCTGGAATTATCTTCCCATTATCTCTCTGCCTATATGTCCTGTGCCTGGGCGCCTCTCTCCACTTCACCTGACAAAGAAGCAGCACTTCGAAAGTTTGTGATTTTAAATAAACCTGTTGGACAAAGCCTGGTGTTGTGTAAGTTCTGACTGTGTCCACCCCAGTCCAACACAGGCACCTTCACATCTTCATGGAAGACAAGTTGGGTAGTCATATTTTTGAACTGGGTAAAGAGAAGAACAGAAAGTATCGTGAGGTTTCTGAGAGGATAAAATTAAATAGACAAATTGTGGGAGAGGGGAGAGGTAAGGCTATGGGGAGACTTGTGTTCAGCTGGGTCCAAAATGGCATTTGTGCTGTCAAATTCTAGTAAATTCCACACTCTCTAAATTGGTTACATATGATGTAGAAACATACATTTCAATTTAGAAAAGCTGAGCAAATTTTCTCAAATCAAAAATGAAATCAGCAAGGGACAATTTAGCAAGGCCAGCACTTCAAGATGAGTGAGAAGGGTCTAGACCTGAAACGTCAACTTTCCTGCTCCTCTGCTGCGTGGCCTGCTGTGTTCATCCAGCTGTACACTTTGTTACATTACTTGAAGATGAGTGATGTAGTTCAACATCTCCATTATCGCCAATTTTCAGATGTTTCATTCGTGTTTCACTTTTTTTCTTTTTGCCCCTGACAGCTGAGCGAATATAGCTGTGTGGTCTAACCACATGTGGTTTCAGAAAACTGAAGGGCTAAATACTCAAATTTTGCAATGCAAAAGATGTCTGTCTGTTTCTCAAAAGGATGAGCAATTGCCCGTTCCGGCTACGTGTGTAAAGAGAAATTAACTAGAAATTCTGAAACATTTTGCCCATTATGTGACAAATGCCAAACTCCGTCCAAATTGCTGACAGCTATATCTGAAGACTTCCAAAGTAGAAATGAAATAAAAACAGAACTTTAAGGCATGCACAAATGCCACAGAGAAATTTGGTTTCATGGTTTGACTTCAAGTTGTGTTAGACAGGTGGTTGGTAATGATTTGTGAAATGAAGCCTGCAGTAAATGAGGTCACACAGCTGTGCTGTGATTGCCAGTCAGTCCCTTGTTGATTTCTGCCTCTGGAATTTCCTTCCATGTGATGAGTTGAGCAAAGAGTGGTATCAATTTGTGTGTATGTTTCCCCCACAGTATCTTCATTCTGGTGTACTTGCCAAATATAATCCTGGAGATTACATTGCTTCTGTTCATTGGGCATTGGAGTGGCTCCTATCCATGTGAAGTACTTTTCAGTGAAGTCATTTAATGGGTTCTTGTTTGTTCACTTCTCCTTGGTTCTACAAATGCCTGCATTATAAATCTGTCCAAGACCGGCTGTTGCAGTTTTGCTCTATTGACATTATAGATCCTTTCATCCAAGCAGTTATATAAACATTTTATCCCCAGCCAAAGTACAGCGATTTGATCATCATGTCCAAAGGCTGCTCCTTGGCTTTTGGTAACCTTTCCATGATACACTATCCTATGCCAGTATTGCTATTTGCCAATAACTTGCTTTTTAATTTTTAAATCCTCCAGCATTAACGTCTCTTCCCTTCTCTTTTTCTTTGAAAGTTTACCTCCATAACATCTTTCCTTACAAGTCATTTTCTTCTTAAAATGTGATAAATCGATTCTCTGGCTTTTTCTTAACATGTTCAGCAGTTTTCTTTGTTCATTCAGTGTTCTCAGACTTGATCATTTGTTATTTTTTCTGTCCACTTAATGCTTCCATTCTTCTCCACATCCATATTTCAAAGCAGCTTCACAAGTTAGACTCTTTGTGTAAGGGCCAAGTGTCTTCTGCATCCAAAATAACACTTGTCACTTGTCTTATTTCTTCAGCTTACTAAATACATGCTTCACATTAACTGTTCTTTTTCTTATTTGTTGCACCTTCCGCCTGTGTTTTGAATACGTGAAGATATTAAATGACCTGATATCACACACCTCTGGAGCAGGTGGGACTTGAACCGTGGCCTCCTGGCTCAGGGATAGGAACACTACCACTACATCACAAAAACCCTAATTCCCAATACTAGAATGCTTGCATTTGGCTGTTTTCCTTTTATGACTGAATTTTTTTTTTTGAGGTATGAATCACCTCTTTTTGTTTTGCCAAAGTTCAAAATGTTGCAAATCTTGTGGTTCTCCTTTCTGTGTACCTTCCAAAGCTTCATCACCTAAAAATGTTTCTTTGATCATTGCTTGAGTACTGGGAAGTTGATTACCCAATTGTAATGTCAGGGGGTTATAATCCAAAGGTCAAAGCTAATGCTCTGAGGACACATGCTCAGATCCCCTCATGGTGGTATTTAAATTCAGATGATTACTGTGGGATTGAAAGCTAGACTTAGTAATGGTGACCTTCAGAGATGTCATCACTGTCCTCTGGAGCAGGTGGGACTTGAACCTGGACCTCCCAGTCCAGGGGCAGGGACATTACCACCACACCACAAGAGGGCTATGGTTACTAACCACTGTTGTAAAACCCCAATCTGCTTCATTTAATGGTAGAAAGGCTGTCATTTTCATCTGGCCTACATGTAATTCCGGCCCCACAGCAATGTGATGGACTTATAACTGCCCTCTGAAAAACCTCTGCAAGCCTCTCAGTTCAGGGGCAATTAGGGATGGGTAACAAACACAGTCCCTGCCAACAACACCCACATCCCAAAAATAGCTTAACAATTGCATAAAACCTCAGTGAGACCATTGATTCATTATCTGAATTAGACCATAAAACAAAGGCTGAAATGAGATGAATGTTTCAGTGGGACAGAGCAGCCTAATCCCATTCTAACCAGGGTCCAGGATAGAAAGGCTTTGGAATAATCGTGCTTAGCATTCTAGGGGGCGCATTGTGCTCTGGTTAGGGGCTACAGGGCCCTGATAAGAGCAGTTCTGGGGCCTGTGATTTCTGCCTTTGTTTCTTTGCTTAACATTTTCCATGTTAAATAATGTTATTGTAAACTACGTCCTATCCATTCACAGTCAATATCATTAGAATCATAGAATCCCTACAGTGTAGAAAGAGGTCATTCAGCTCATTAGGTCTGCATTTCCCCATCCTATGCCCATAGCTCTGCATTTCCATGGCTAATCTGGCCAGCCTGCACATTCCAAGACACTGCGGGCAATTTAACATGGCCAATCCACTTACCCTGCACATCTTCGGACTGTGGGAGGAAACAGGAGCACCTGGAGGAAACACACAGACACAGGGAGAACATGCAAAACTTCACACAGGCAATCGCCTGAGGGTGGAATCAACCCCAGGTCCCTGTCGCTGTGAGGCAGCAGTGTTAATCGATATGTTCCTTCTTAGATGGAGTTGAAGAGTGACCTTATAGAGATTTATAAATTCATGAGAGATATAGATAAGGTGACTAGCAAAGGTCTTTTCTCTAGGGTGGGGGAGTTCCGAACGAGGGGGCATATGTTTAAGTTGAGAGGAGAGAGATTTAAAAAGCAGATGGGGGGCAACGTTTTTTATATACAGAGTGGTGTGGGATAGTGTTCAATAGCGACCGAGATTGGTGAGTGGCGAAAATAGCCTCTCTTTATTGACCATCTGTAGTGGCACAATTCGAGGTCGTGATGGAATCCAAAGTACAGTTTTACAGTAGCCTCTTTAATACATAGTGTTTACATACATTAAAAATTTTAGCACTGTGGTGTCACGTAGTTGTATCTATTGTGCACAAGTTTACCTGACATCTGACCTGAGGAAGCAGGAGATAGTTTGACCACTTGCTAAATGCTGGCTCTTACTCCTGATGGGATTAGAATGTTTGTCTGGTCTGAGTTTGCATAATTAAGAGGTGTTAGTCCTTTTGTCTTTAAAGTTAGTAATGTTAGAAAAAAAACTAGACCTATATGATCTAAATAAGTGACAAATTATATGTGTACTAGATAAAAGTGTAGAGGGTTTCAAACTGATCTCCCGCAGCTGGGTCGTGACATTTCACCTCCTATTGCTGATTTTGACATCCTACACATGCATGCAGTTTCACAGAAGCACTGTATTAATAGTAAGTGTCTTAAAGGGGTTAGTGGCTCTGCTTAAGAAGCACGTACTAGTGGAGGAAACTGTTTGATGTTCTGCAACCTATTCGGGTCTCGAGAGACGGTTGCTAAGGGCTAATTAATATTATAATCTTTTCATAGTTTCGATTTGAGATATGGAGACACAATGGCAGGGATGGCATTGTTCTGAGTAGGTTACAGTATTAACATTTATTCAGGGGTGGCCTTTGATACAGAAACAGGTCTAAACATGCTTGCGGCATGGGACCAATAAGAATTGAAAGGTAGAAAGAAGCAGTAATGGGTTGGAAGGGAGGTTTAATTTACTTTAACATGGTTTTATGAATGAGTAAATGGAAATGCACTATAGTAAACAGAGTGTTTGTGAGTGAGTTGGTAAACCACATCGTAATACAGTATCTCTCAGCGGTTAGTGGTGGATGCAGGTAAAATTACAATATTTAAAAGACATTTGGATAAGTACGTGAATAGGGAAGATTTGAAGGGATATGGGCCAAATACAGGCAAGTGGGACTAGTTTGGTTTGGGAACGTGGACAGTGTGGATTAGTTGGACTGAAAAGGGTCTGTTTCTGTGCTGCATGACTGTGTGGCTCTGTTGGTAATACTGTCACCTCTGAGTCAGATGTTTGAGTTCAAGTCCCATTTCGAATTCCTGCACTCAGAAATGCAGTGTTGAGAAAGTCCTTTTGGAAAAGAGTTCAATCAAAATCCACACATGCTGTAAAGTTGGTGTACAGGATCCCATGTCACTATTTTCTGAAGAACAAGAATGTTAGCACTTGCGTCCTAGCTAACACTCATCTCTGAACAAAGCCTCAAAAACTGATGATCAGATTATTGTCACATTGCTGTTTGAGGGAGTTTGCAATGTGGAAACTGGTTGTCGTGTTTCCTACATTATAACAAGGACTACTTTCAAAATGTACATCATGAAAGCTAGGATGTACTGAGATTGTGAAAGTCACTAGTTCTATCTCAGTCTTTATTTTCTTTTTGAAATAATATTTCATGCAGAGTAGTGAGAAACAAATTTATGATGCCTTTGTATGTATGAGACAATGTATATACTGTATTGAATGTATTTTTTGTTTACTGTAGACTGTCAGGAATGCTGAGGAATAATCTCTAATACATAATAAAAATGAAATACAGTCTTTCCTCGTGAATTAGTGACCGCCATCATTTCGCCTCAAATCATTGAATGTTCCTGCTGATTGGATTGTCCAGTTATATAATTAAAGTGGCATTACAAGAGCATTGTGTGGTGTCACCAGAAAACTCCATATTTGAGAATAAATTGTGGTGTTTCAAAAGTCAGGATCTGGTACTTATTTATTTTAAATTGTTTTCAGTTATTGCATGCGGTAATGGAGTTTAAGTCACAAAAGACCCAGAGGTGGAAAGCCCTTTCTTCCCATTCTTGTCAAATTCTCAACTTCTACCCCTATTGATGACATGTGCTCCCAAGAGTTTTCCGCACTGATTCCTGTCTTGCCTACTCTATCTCCTGGTCAGCTGTGTTGTCATGCTGAACATTCTGTCACATTCTGCAGAATGTGTGCCTCTTTTTAAACACGTGTCTGAACACGCTCAGATCTGTGTATGTGCTGTGTGACGCTGTTGTGTTCTATCTCATGGCCTTACGTTAGTGTGCTTTTAAGAGACATGATCATGACATTGGTCACCATGCCCAAGATTCTGACCTGAGGGTATAAAGGTCATGCTTCCTTTGTCTGGGATTCCATGAAGCATGACATGCCACTGGTAACACGTTCCTCTGTTATAACCAAATGTTTGTGGATAAAAGTTAGATGGACTAAACTTCTGTTGGATTAGTTATTGTCGTAATGTCCATGTCCATTTCTTCCATTGAAAGACACAGCATTAACACTGCTGTGTCTGTTAAAATATGCCTCTTGGAGGAGAAAATCTCATCAGATGCTGTTGTGACTCAGCTTCTCCAAAATGTTTTGGCATTTCCGCATGGCCAAGGATGTGTAAGCAATGCTGCCCTGCCTTGTTTACAAATAATCGTTTCTGGTATTTTATTTTCACTTTAAGGCAAAGGAATTGTTTAGCTAATACTAGAGCTCTGGACTATTTTTATTTCAGAAAAAACTCTAACCTAGTGACCTAAACACTTACCTTTAATTGGACCCCTTCACTTTGAATGGATCTCTGTTTGTTTGGTATGGTACTTCTGGGTGCAGACACTGAAAAGGCAGCCGGACCTTTGGGGAATAGGACCTTTTAAATAATTGATTTGCAGTGAGGAGACCGCTGGGAAATGTTCTTCCAATCTATAAAACAAGATAGATCTGTTTAAGGAATTGAAACAGTAACCCAACAGTAATTCTACCTCTCTACTGACAGCACCATCCTGTTGCCCCAACACATTTTACATAATTCAGCAAAAAATCAGAGGTGAGAACTTTTTGGCCTTTGCCCCATAATGCTCACTAACGTGTCCTCACCTACCTGACCATCAATTGAGCTTTGTGTCGGTTTGTGAAGTGCTGTTACTCACTGTGTGTGTATTTGCCTGTTTACTCCCCTATGCCTTGTTGCATCAGAGCATCCAGGTTGTCTGTTCTGATGACCATTTCACATGTACCTTGTTGATTCCACATGGTCTTGTCTTAAGACCAACACTTGCTGGTCAAATGTTCACAGGTACGTGTTGAATTAAGGCCGTTCAATCCAACCCAGGTCTGCTGAGTCATTTTCTGAAGATTATATCTTAGTCAGTAGGAAATTGTTATGTGGTAACATTTTGGTAAAGTTTCTGACATTCTAGCCTGTCTGAAAGATCATGGGTTGTTTTATGGAAGCTGACCTTGTGGAAAATGGCCTGTACAACTTGACCCAATCTGGGTGAGCTGGATGCTGTTAGCTGTGAGGAGAATTAGGTACGTTGATTTTGGATTTTCAGTTCCTTTCCACTTTATCTCCGATCTGCTGCATCATGTAGCAAGACTGCAAATAGCGGGTGAAGATAAAATGGTTTGGAATTTGTTCTCATTCAGTGTCCAGAAATTTGTGCATGATCGACATTCGCTGAAGTGAAGTTAATAATTCAATCCATTCGTGCTGATGGCAGAGCCTTCACCTTACCTGCAGGAGGAGCAACCTACAATTGTTAAAGTGCACCATACCTGGAGTCGTCTTGTTAAGCCAGTTTTTTATTTAGTCTCCGACGAGAGAAAATCATTTGAAGACCTGTTTCCTTTGTTCATTTTTACTGCAATGAACAGTCATTAGGTTAACTAGTACTGATGTGTGAGGTTTGATTCGTACTAACGAATTGACCCTGTGCGCAGGAGCTACACTGAGAGGCTTAAGGTTTTAATGAAGAACACTGATTCCCTTTTGTGAAGGAAAGGCTGTTATTTTGGATTTTAGCTTTCAGTTTTTTTTTATTAAAATCATTACAAATTCTTGTAAGTTTGTGAATACAGTAATGTGTTTAAAGTTAATAATGAGTGGTTGAAGCTGGGAGTATTATCTGCCTTTTGTAATCCCCATGTTTTAAGCATTTGAGAGTGTCTTTGTGACTGTGAAGCCATTCTAATACAATAATGGTTTATTAAGATCGGAAATAAACTGGTTTGAATTGGTATGGAGAGACTGGGGATGGTTCTGTAAGTTAGATGGAACGTGATGGTAATAACGTAAGGGCCTCAGGATTCCTGTAAGAGCCAATAAATTATTTAAAATGGGTAAATGGCTGCAGTTTGACAGTTCATTTAACCCTGACTGAAAACATTTTTTTCCCCTCAAGATCACATAGTTGGAAACATGACACCACTCTGTCAGGCACAGCGTAGAGATCTGTTGGATGGGATAAAGCAAATTTAAATCATTCCAAATATTTGGGCAAGATGCCAATTTTAAAAAAAACACATTGTTCTTATTGGTCAAGAGATGTGCAGGAAGTCACTGGTTTGATGTGTTCTGGAAATGACTTGTCTGATCTGTCGCAGTTTCAGAGGTGATTTCAATTGGTTGCTTTTAGTATGTGCATGCAATTTGGGAGGATATCAGTGAGCGTGTGCAAGGGCAGGGCTAGAGTGCTTATGAGACAGTAAAGAGCAGATTGAGGAGCAAGGAACCGACCAGAGCTGCGGTGTAATCGTACTGCTATAATTTTGCTATTGCTGCAACAGCCCCTATTCTGGGCAATATTCCTGGGGACTGAATGGAATTTGTACTGGCACAGAGTGGACTCTGGCTGATCAGCATCGGCTGATCAAATGTAAAATTGTGAGTATCATAGTCGGTTGTACGTTAATTATTTATGAAGCGTTGTGAAATTCCAAATGTAAAGAGAACAACCTAAAACTCTCCCAGCAAATATGAGGTGAAGGAAACAACTTTTACAGGAAGGAATAGTTATCACACTATAGCAGAAAGGAAGTTTGCAAAAATAACCAACTGCAAATAATACAAAGTGTGTAAAATATTTTTAGCATCAAAATACATAAAGGAGTCTTAAAACCATCTTATTGCCAAAAGATGGGGAGTGATGCAAGATTAATTACAAATTCCAAGTACGCAGAAATGAATACGTAACCTCTATAATGACTGTTCTCTGGTTGCCAAATGATTCAAATTTGTCTTTAATTGTATTGGAATGATAAATAGTTACTTGGAAGTGGAATCATAATTGCTGAAGATAGTTGGAAGTACAGAAGCAGAATGATATTGGCAGCATTTTTGTGTGTGATTTGATGCAGATTTTTATTGTGATTACTTACTTTTCTGTCCCCTCGCATTTTGACATACTTAAATGAAATATAACTGGTTATGAGAGTGAGGGTTTTCTGTTGGATTTGCCATTTGAAGTAAATTACTTTTGCTGTATAATCTGACGCTTATAAATGTACAGCTTGCAGTCAGGCATTCAGCCATGAGGGACAAAGGCAGTGGGGGTTGGTCATGGGCAGAGCGCATGTGTCGACTGGAGTGTAGATAAGGGTCAATATTTGCATATACTTTTTTTTTGCATTTCATTGTCGTAACATAATCAAAATTTGTATTAAGCAACCCCAAAAGAAGGTTTTAATTCCCAGTCTTTCTGACAACTTCCATGGTGGCTATTGTTGTATGTTAGCTCATGGCTGTGTGTCCGGGTGGGCTGAATTTGGGACTGAATGCTTATAACTTGGTGTTAGCGTATATATCGGAACTTGTTTGATAATGTACAACGAGATGGTTCAGTGTGTTGGCACTGTTCACGTTACTTACTTCCTGTTATTCCATAATTCTAGGAATAACTGGTAAATGGCCTGAGGACGGTTAGTTGAACCACGATTTTTATTTGAAGTATTGAAATTACATTTCATACCGTAAAAAAAATACAGAAAGGAGAGGGGGGGTGAAATATCAAGCAAATGTCATTGCCTTGTTTAGCAGTCATCGGATACATTTAGTTGGACCCAAGCCAAAACCCATATTTGGGGAAATAAAATGGAGTGGGGGGAGGGTGGAATCCTGTGCTTCACCTCCGGGGGCAATGATCTAAAGATACAGCAGTGACTTGCCACTGATACTTTTGTGTGTCTTTATGCTTCCTGGCAGCAGCCCATATCAAAGGAAGATCTCGGAAAAAGAAGAAATCAACATGCAGAAAGAGTGACGAGAGCTTGTCACAGGAGAACCAATGGCCCAGCCAATTGGATGTCAAGGAAGAAAAGGTTAGTGAAATGGCGTCATTTGCAGTGGCCCATTGTTGGAGAATTTTCACCTCCCCTCTGTAGGGTCTTGGTTCGTGATATTTTGTCTTGTTTGCAAATTTAAGACCTTGACCCCACATGCTGGTGTCTCTACTGACCGATGTTCCACTACTTATTTGTGATGAAACCGTTCACTTAGAACCTTAGCTGATCAGATTTGTTTTAGCACTGTACATAGTGTTGACTATTTCTGATATTGGATTTGTCGTATTTCAGGTGGCTAGGAAATGATGATAGCTCGCTGCCTTGACAAGGATGATGCAAACTAATCAGGCAAATAAATACTTATGATGCAGTAGTGTTTATGGGATGCCCCAATGTTCTCCACAGAAATTGAAGGGTCGTTGCTGTTGGAATTTGGATATATGGCAGCCACACAAACACAGTGGATAATGACTGGGCAATCTGTCTTACTAATGCTGATAGAAAGATAATTATTGGGCAGCATACCATGAAGAGTTCAGCTGCCTTCCTTGAAATGTTGTGGGATATTTTGTCTCTGTCTAAGAGGGTGTTGGTTTAATATCTCATTTGAAAGATTCCAGTTCTGACTTTTTGAACACATTTAACCAAGGTCTCTGGATGTAATTAAAACCAAATCAGGTGTACTTGTACAAACTCCCTCCCCCTGTCTTGATGATAT
The DNA here is from genome assembly GCA_024137785.1 of Ginglymostoma cirratum. NCBI lineage: Eukaryota > Metazoa > Chordata > Chondrichthyes > Orectolobiformes > Ginglymostomatidae > Ginglymostoma > Ginglymostoma cirratum. Next base: position 75,101 of record JAHRHZ010000094.1, on the reverse strand, counting down.
AGCCTTTCAGAGCTTCTTTTAAAAAGTCCCACTTTATGGTTTGGTCACTTCTGGTAAAACTCTCAGCTCTATTGTGTGCCTGAGCTAGTTAGGTTAGTCACCTTTTTTAGTGATGTGGCTGCCCCATCACTTCAGCAAGAGTTCTGTGTTCTTTTTACTGCCAAACAGAAAATGTACCTCTATTGGTTACTTCTCCTGAGCACTAGGTGTTCTGTGTAAGTTCTTCTGCAGCTGAAACTAAGACCTCTGCCTGAGTTAACTGCTGTTGACATTTCTTAGTTACCCAGGTTGCTTCTCAGTCAGAAAAATTAAATGGCAAATTCCTTTGCCAGAGTTGACTTAATTTTGTTTTGCTTTCGGCCATGGGATTGTCTCCAAAAGCTAAGCTTTTTGAAAACTGCATGGGTAGTTCATTACATGGTCCAGAGGTAACAGTAATCTGTTTACTGTAAACCTGCCTAACTTGAGTTATTGGGTTATTGAATCTGTCATAGAGGGTTAATTTGGTTCTGATCCTCTCTGAGGTGTATCATCTTGGAACTACCTTGACCCAAAGAGATCTAGTTTTTATTCCCTTTGATCCTTTCCGTACCGGTGTAAGGAGATTAATTGTTGTTTGGTCAACTGCCATTTACCAAGTCATGCCTAGATATGCTGAAATAAATTTCTGTTACAGCACGGAATGTGTTAGTGATCTTCCTGTGGCGCAATCTGGAAGTGTTAGAAGAGGGTAGTTTTTGCTGTTTCCATCACCGAATGAATAATGAATGCCTGTGTGTCAATACCATGTTTCAAGAATTTGAATCTTCGTTTCAGTGTTTACATCTTGATTTTTGTGGTAGACCAGGTATTATGTGTCAGTTTAATGTGGCTCAGTGGTTAGCACTGCTGCCTCACAGCGCCAGGGACCTGGGTTTGATTCCACCCTTGGGCGACTGCCTGTGTGGAGTTTGCACGTTCTCCCTGTGTCTGTGTGGGTTTCCCCCAGGTGCTCTGGTTTCCTCCCACTGTCCTGTGCAGGCTAGCGTGGATTGGCCACGTACATTGCAGGCAAATTAGCAGGTTAGGTGGGTTAACTGCAGTAAACGTAAGGTTACAGGAATAAAGATGGATGCCCTTAAGAAGGTCTGTGCAGATTTGGTGCACCAAATGGCCTCTATCTGCACTGCAGGGATTGTATGATTTTATAACAGATAAGATCTCATCTTCGGGAGAAAGAAATTGGTTTAATCGGTATTAAATACGGTAGCGTTATTGTACCTACATCTGAATACAATGGACTTTAGCACTCCATCTAGACTGGGTAGTTTCCAGTACAGGATTGCAGTGGTAGAGCATTGACAGGGGCCATCATTTCAGTGAGACATTAACCCAAGACACTGGTTGCCTGCTGAATGAATTTTGAAAATCTTGTGGTATTACTTGAAGGGCAGGTGAATTCTCCTGATGAAGTAACCTCGATTTATCACTTGACCAACATAATGACTACCTACAAAACACCGGTGACTTCACATAAACAGCAAGTGTATTAGTGCCATAGAGATCTTGGGGATGTTTTGAGGATATAAAGGATGCAATAAAGATACAAATTCCTTGCTGGATGATTTTGTGAAGGGCTCAGCAGCAACTTCTATGTATTAAATTAACAAAGTGTCTGAAGGGCTGTCCAAAGTTTGGAGCTAGATTTGAGGAAAGGGAATTCTAGAGTTTAGGTGCAAGGTCGCTGAAGACCTCAATGATTTAAGGAGGGCAGAAAGTTGTTGTGAGAGAAGCTAGGCCGTAAGGGAGAATCGAATTGAAGATTATCCATTCAGTTATGATCTCATTGAGTGGTGGATGGACTTGATTGGAAGAATGACCTTCTTGTGCTTCCGTGTCTTGTGTCTTATGATAGAGGCTACAGAAGCAAGCAGAATTGGATAGGATACAAATGGTGGAAAGCCAGCAAATTATGTATGGAAAACTAACTTTAAGAGCGACATAAGAGAGATTTCAGCAGCAGTATGACAAAGACAGAGAATCTATTTGAGGTGCAGAGAGGTTTTGGCAGATGATGCCTTGCTGGACTGCTCCCTGTAGGGTGTCCACTAGGAAGCACCATGAGCACTGGAGATCAAAGGCTGGAGGGGATTGCTGGAGTACATCACTAAACCCAGGAATGTCGTTGAATAATTCCAATTAAAATGACCTTTTGAGATTTTGGTTTGATTTTGTTGTTTTGTCGGTGATTAGTAGTGCCCCCTTCACCTAATGGGTTCCTTCAGAAAGTATGTTAGTGATGAAGTTGATAGTCTCGATGGACAGGTTACACTGTTAAATGTTTTGCTCTTGGAACTGAGCAGGAAAATGAGCAATGAATGTATTTTTAACTGCATTTTAAGTCAGATGCTTTCTGAAGTGCATGGTGTTTTCATGCTGTATCTACATGAATCCCTGTCTCGCATTTCTAGAGTTTGTTTTTCCAAGTTGAAATTGTGTCTGAGAGAAACATTTACTGAGTTAATAACACGAAGGGGAAGTCCATCGCTATGGTCATGAATTGAGATTAGTAAACAAGATGAATATCATACAGTACTTAAACTTGGTGTCAGCATCTTCCACCACTGTGTATAAATTGGAAGATCAGTGTGGATTTCCAATGGTGCATCTTCACATGATCGTTCTGATGCTATCGTGGCCTCATATGGTACTTTTATGGTACTTGCTGCTGAGCCCTTCACAAAATCATCCAGCAAGAAGGAATTTGTATCTTTATTGCATCCTATATATCCTCAAAACATCCCCAAGATCTTTATGTAATTTTACATCTCATATCAAAATACTGGAGATGCTGAAATATTCCACTCTGGCAGAATCTCTGGAAAGAGTAACTGAGCTCATATTTTGAGTCGCATTGAACTGTTTCAGAGCTGGAAAGGTTCTGTATGACACTTAGAAGTTGCCTCAACTAATATAGGATAAATTCCTCCTGTTGAATCAGTCCTACACTTGTTTCCTTGTGACTACAAGAGGAGGCCAAAGGCAAGATACTCTGCAGCCATCAACTTGACCTACAGCTCTACAAGAATGTCCTTTTGCTTCTTGGAGTTATATTTTCCTGGTGAATGCTGAAGCTTGCTTGATTGGCACTCCATCCACAACATTAAACATTCATTCCCTTCGATCATTGACCGTATACAAAAAACACTACAGAAACTCACCAAGGGTTCTTTAACAGCACCTTCCAAACCTGTATTCTCCACTGCCTAGAAGAGCAAGAGTGATTGGTCTGTGTGAATTCCAGGCGATGACGTTTCCCCTTTTACTCATACACACCATCCTGACTTAGAAATGTGTTGCCATTTATTTATTGTCATTGGGTCAAATTCGGGAGCTCCTTGTCTAGTGGCACTGTGGGTGTGCCTATACCCTGATGCAGCTGGCTACTGTTTCTCAACTGAAAGTGGCCATTGAATTCTGCTCTTGTCAGTGATCCCCACATCCTTTGAGTGCCTTCTAAACAAAAAGAGAGTGGGCATTAATTAGAAGGACGCTTGAGGCCAGCTGAGGCAGGGAGTGAATCAGAGACCCGAGAAAGCGAGTGAGATGGAGCCATAGAGCAGTTGTCTGACGTATTTTTTCAGGGTTGAGTGAATGCTCTGTTCCCCTTGTTGGGGCAGATCTGGATTTGACCACAAAGCCTTCTGCAGCCAAGTAGTATTGTAGCTGTTTCAACCATGCCCAGATATTAAATGTTGCACAATGCTGAGAAGTGACAAAATATTGAGCCCTGAGGGAATAAGAGCTGGGTGAATAAATAATTGAATTCTACAATTTACATTTCCTGTTATTCTACATTGCTGGGTCATACGTTCCTCGATTTGACCTTAGAGGAAAATAGGTGGTGTAATGATTGCAGAACAGGTCTGTCTTTGTTCCATGACTTTATTGGACAGGTTTGAAATACCAGCTGGGTTTAAGGATATAAATCATATCTGATTTTATTTGCCTTCATTTTGAATGAATGATTTTTTTGTTTTCATTTGTCGAATGACTTATTGTAACATAGAACCTGAAGATATAGTGAGAAGTGTTTTGTTGCCACAATCCGTGCCATCTTGAGTTACACAAAGGATAAAAAGAAATTACTTACATAAGAGTTTGTCTTCTGTTCAAATTGGGGTCTGAAGTGCAGCTTCAGGGCTTCTGAGGTATTCTGCTCCTCAAGGAGCCCTGTTCCAGGAACAGCAATGACAGTGTCAATGCCCCAGGGGACCCCAGCTCTGCTGCTTCCCTGCCTTGCTGATGCCGCCCAGAGTCCGGGCTCTGTCCCCGGCCTGTGCCCAGAGTCCGGGCTCTGTCCCTGGCCCCGATGCTGTAGCCACTGCCGCTGATGCCACTCTGACCTCGAAGATGACGAGAAAAGACAAAGTGTAGATAGGAAAAACAATGCCAGTAGCCTGGAGCAGACAGGCTTCTACCTACCATGCTGGCACAATCTTGGATTTCTTTTTCTCTTGTACTGTAAAGAATCTCAGTGCTAGACTCTAATCCCCATCAACCTCCTGTCCCAACCCTGCCAGATAGCGCGCTGTGCCCCTGACATTTTTTCCCATTTAATTCAACTTGAGGAATGAAAATTTTACTTGGGAGGAAAAAGATTAACTGAACTATCCTTCAATCTGTTGCATGAACTTCCATGTGTCCCTTTAATCAAAGTTGAGATCTGCTGGGGGAACATCATCTGGATTTCCCTATAGAGCTGGATGGTAGAATGTAATACTCTGCCTCCTCAATATTGGCTCTAGCACCATGTGTTGACCCATATGTGACAGGACAATTATACAGTGGCTGTACAAGCAGTTAACGTTTTATTTTGTACATTCCTTCAGCTTCTACGGATCGATTGACCTTTAAAAATATTTGGTTGGTTCTAGTTATGCCATGAGTGTTACTGCCAATAATTTAGCATAAATCGTTGAACCTTGTCTGAACCTCTGCAGAGTTGGTGCCTGTTTATCATTCTGTGGAGGGCAACTAGATAAATCAAATCATAAGATCCCGTTAGTAAAACCACTGAGTAACACGAGGTTTACATGAATCCTTTTCTTAGAAGAATCTGGATAGTCAACCCACATAGAACCACAACGCCCTTATTCCAGGTGGGTTGCCATATTATTGAGTAAGAGTCTGTCAGAAGTTGAGACATTCCAGACAGTAAAACCCTTCCCTATTACCATGGCGTTCTTCAGACAGGATAATTCTGTCCTTTTTTCTCTTGAATTTATTGTGTGATTATTTTTCCTTCCAGAACAAAGTTGGATCAGAAACGATGGCAGCTGCAAGTGCACAAGCAGATCAGCCAGCTGATCAAAATGACCTCCTTTCTGCAGAGCAATGCTTCCTGAAGGCTTTGCATAATTTCATGTGTGATCGCAACACTCCCATCGCCAGAATACCTCACCTGGGCTTCAAGAAAAGTAAGAAGGGCTATAATTTCAAACTGATATAGTTTGACAGCTGGATTACGAAATGAGTTGACTGGGGTCCACCTTTTGTAATGGTGCATTGTTTTGTTTCACTGTCGTACGCCACCATTTAAATTTCTCGATCACTCTGGCCTCTTACTCCTACACGGCAGTATGCACTATAACCCTAACCCTTGACTCGAGGTGACCAGTTATTCTGGTGACCAGTTATTCTGGTCAGCTGCTCATAACTGTTGGTTTTGTCATTAGGTACGATTTGGCTGTAGTCCTTTTTTTAAAGTTTGTTGCTTTCTCTCTGGGGATGTGTTGAGTCCATTATCCTGTAACTGTGATGAGCATCATTGGGGCAGTTGTTGGACAAATGTTTTAAATTTTGGGACATTGCAGCTAATGCAGTCTTTGGGTACCCAATTCTGTTTACTTCCTCATTGGCACTTGAAATTTTAATTTTGTAGCCCATTTTAAAGCACAGGTCAGTTGATCTCACTGTGCGTCCTGGAGCAAAGTAACTTTTAGACCAGTTACTGCAACAACCAAGTTAGCATTCTCTGAGCTGCAAACTTGTGGTAGTGTTTAAAATTAAGAATATGATTGAATTACCAATGTTTAGAACACAACAAAACATGTATCTTGCACATCGGTCAGCATGCCTGGTTACCGTATGAACTGCTTGTGCAGATAGTACATACTGTATTTCTCTGATTTGTAAACAGCACTGGTGAAGGAGGCAGATCAGTGTCGCACAGTAAGCTGCGTGAGGCAGTGACTGGCATTTCAAACGTGCTACCGATTATAATTAAAGTGCGGGTGACTGAAGACACAAGTCAAATGTCACGCGCTGTGGTGGGATTCGGAGGATGTTGCGTCATAGTGTGAAGGTTTTCCTATGAGTGACTGATGGGCACCATTAAAAGGGGCAGATGTTCAGCCAGATCCACTGAAAAAATAATTCAGTTGAAAGAACAATGGCACGTATTTGATTCTTTCAGTGGAATGAGTATGTTTATAATTGTATTCAAGAACTGGCTACTGTGAGCTTTCTCCAAATTGAGTCAGAGTATCAATTGAAATGCGACACTGGAGAAGAGATTCCCCTCTACCCTATTTGGGGCTTTAATGAACATTTATGTACGAAGGTGTATTGTGAACACCCTGGTTCCTTTACTGACAACAGTCCATCAGGAAGCATCATGTGATTAAAGTCGACACCAGTTCAAATCACAGATAGGAGAACTGGGTGGATTAGATAATAATTTAAAAGTAAAGCAATGAGACAAACAAACTACTTGACTGTCAGACCCTGTGATTGTGTCGAGTTTTTGTAATTCTGCTTTGGTTTATGAGACCAGCGCCTATAGGATCGGCACAGTCGCCAAAATTTCTGCAATTATCTGCTCCCCTATCCTTCCAAGTTTGATTCAAACTTTGGCTAACGGTGCTCCCTGCAGGTTTTAGGAGGCATAATGGGCAGTGTTTCAGGAGTTCCCCATGGGGAGTTTATGTCCCGTACATTTCTGTACTCGAGATATTGGTTTCTGAGTAAAAAGCATTCTCATTCCTTAAGATCAGGACTTTGCCTGAACTGACTTGTGTATGGTATCATAGTGTGTAACCATTTTATTATATGGGATGCTAACCACTATGTTGCCCTCTAATCTTCCTAGTTCTAGTTAACGAACACTGCCGGCTATAAGTTGCTTTATTTTACAGTTACAAATGAACATAACACAAATTAGTTGAAATAAATCTTCTTCATTACGTAATTTTGGTATCTTTTGCTTAAAAGAAAATAAACCATGCTGCACTATCCATATTAATTTGCCAAGTAATATTTTGTATGTGCTTAATAAAATCTAAAATTATTAACTAACTATCAGTGGTTGTTTCCTCTATGGAACAGAAAGGTGAAGGCTTGATCTGTCACTGCTCCAGGCTAAGGGGCTGGATGGTGAAGTTGTCAATTAGATCGACAATTTTATCCAAGTAGAAATTGCTGGCAACTGACTAGCTCTTTCAAGATGAACAGGCAAGATCCAGCACATTAGGCTGTTGATATGTCATTCATCACAAGATGGTGACATTCTGCATACTAAGCTATCTAGCTTTAATTTACACCTCCTGTACTTTGTGATGAAAGATTTTGTTTAAACACTAGGATCACAAGTATTGGTCTAGTAGCTGAACTGATTCTTTATTTTCTTTAACCATGCGCACTGGGATAAAGTGGCTAATTTTCACTCTGCTTGCATCCAGAAAATGAACTAACTGTACATTTGTTGACCACTCCATTCAGTGAAAAGTAAAGGTAGACAGTGGGTATGTAATGAATGGGGGAATCTTCTACTGATGAATTCCACTCAAATATGGTCAAAGTGAACATTGTCCTCAAAATGTGAACCCCCTCCCCCATATTACCACAGTTGATATTAACCACCTCATTTAAGGCAAGGCATTAAGCATTAGATCTGCCTTACCTTCGTGGACAGCACGTGGAGGTTATAACACAAACATCCAAGTATAAAAGTAGGCATTGAACACACTACTGGAACCTGTGATGAACTGATATTACAGCTGTTTCCTGGCGATAGGATGTACTGTTTTGTTTCCTGTGGATTGGATACAGCAGGGCTCATCATCCTATTACTAACCCTATTACCTTTGACCGAATGTGCGTTTGTTTAGATTAATAGTTAAACCTTATCGTAACCTTTGGAATGCTGTAAGTAAATGGTCCGGCTTTACAAAAAGCGCCATTGATAGTGATATCAACTAAGCAAGGTGAACCAACAATGATCTGGTTCATCACACCAGTATTCTGCTGTATATTTTTTTGATGACATGTAGAACAGTTTCACTCATCCACGCTGGGGGATAGAACCATGTTTATGTTACCTTGAACTCCCAACAGAACAGTATTGTGCAGTTCTTTCAACTATTGGGAAATAAAAGGTCTTGTAATCTCTTTTAATACCTAGTTTATTTATCTCTGAAATGTTGCTAATGAAAAACAAACAGCCACTGCAAGGTGATAAAGATCGTCTGCTTCCAGTATCCATTATTAGAAATCAAACTATGCACAGTACTCCTAAACAACATTTTCATCTTTAAAGGACTAAATTGATAAGCAGCATCTGAGAGGCCCATCAGTTGGAATAAGAGGTGTCTTATTTGTTTCACTGACATTCTAAAGAGTGGTTTGTAAAACTTGCCATATCTTTAAATGCAGGGGTAGCTGAAATTGTCAAATTTGTTTGAGCACTTTTTTTTATTTTCTGAGAGTTCCCTTAAAATAAAATGTCATGAGTCCATACCATTGCTGAATGCCTGAGACATTCTGTAATTATCCAACTTTATCCAAATCTTTAGAATAAAAATAAATCCATATCCACTCTCAGGTGTTTTCACTCTTAACTTTCCCAGTTCATTGGTAACACTATTAATACAGAAAGCTTGGAGTGTTTAGGTTATTGGCCTGGAATAGCACAAGATAAGTGAATGTCCATTTGATGTATTATCTCCACCTACTGATACTTAGTGTGTGTAAGCCTGAGAGTTTCATAGGTAAGGAAGTTTTGTGGGGGGAGTGCATTGCCCCTATCTTTAATTAACTTTGTCAGCCTCCAGGCGAACAGGAGTGGGAAAGCTGATGGTAGAGTACAGGAGTTCAGCTTTGTGAAATTTTTGGGAATGGGGTTTACATTTGGATTAAGTAAAAGGAGCCCTCGCAGGGAAACAGAATTCGAGTGTTACCTTTTTGGAGTGGAGAGAACTGGATCTGCGAGAGGCACCATCTACTCCAGCTGGCTGAGTTTGAGGGGATTAAAAAAAAAATCAAAGACTAACATCACAGACAAACTGTAAATTCATTGGTTGGTGAGAAACTGCTGTTAGCAAGTATCTTTAAATAACTGAAAATTAGAAATTTTTTTAATGCGGCTACTTAGAAACACAAACAGTAAGGAAGTAAAATTTAAACTAACACCACGTAAAATAAAGAAATTGTGTGTCTATAAAATGAAAGTTCATGTAAGTGAAATAAAGTTGAGATGTGGCAGGGCACATTGGTCATGTGGATTGCATGCCCTATAATATGTGGGAAGTCATGGGTGTGATTGCTGGCCCAGACAATCCCATGTTCAGCAAGTGAACTGCAGCTTTCAGAGCTCAAGCAGTGGCTCGAGTTCCTGTGGTGCATCGCTGAAGCTGAGAGCCATGTGGATAGCATATAGAGAGAGATAGTAGGAACTGCCGATGCTGGAGAATCTGAGATAAAACGTTGTGGAGCTGGATGAACACAGCAGGCCGAGCAGGAAAGTTGACGTTTTGGGTCGAGAGAAAGGTAATGAGTGATCACCATGCAGCCTAAGAGAACCAGATGGGTAGGGCAGGAATGCCCTGCGGTCCTATTTGCAAATCGGTTTCTGCTTTAGATACTAGTGAGGGTGTTACTTCCCTAGGGGAGTGCAGTCAGATTCAGGTCTGACACCACAGAGGCTCGGCTATACAGGAAGGGAGGAAGAAGAAAGAAAGAGCAATGGTGATAGGGGATTCATCAGTTAGGGGGACTGACTGGTGTCTCTCTGGCCACAGATGTGAGTCTTGGTGGTTTGATGCATCCCTAATATCATGGAGCAGCGCGAGGACATTCTTCTAGGGAGAGTGAGCACCCAGACATCATAGTCCATGTTGGTACCAACACTTTAAGTCTGCAGATTTTGGGGAGCTGTGAAAGATATTAGGAAACAGCACTTCTAAAACAGTAATGTGAGAATTACACATGGAAGTATATTGTTGCCATTCACAGAAACATGATTGACAGAAGGGCTGGACTGGCAACTCAACATTGAGGTACAGGTGAGATAGAGGAGGGTGTAAAAAGGATGGTGGCTTAGCACAATTAAGTCAATTTGCTGCAATAAGGAGAGATGATACCTTGGAAGGCTCCTCAAACAAGGCTTTGTGGGTAGACCTTAGGAATCTTAAGGGGACAGCTATTTTACTGGGAGTGTATCATGGGCCCCCAAAGTGGGAAGGAGAGGTGCAAATATGTTGATAGTTCAGAGGTGTGTAAGAGTAATAATCATTAATTATACTAACGGATTTCAACTTTCCCAACATAAACTGGGATAGTCATAGTGTTAAGGGTTTGAGGGGGTAGATTTCTTGACATATATCCAGGGGAGTTTTTTGTATCAATATGTAGAAGGCCCAACAAGGGGCAGCACAGTGCTGGATCTGATTCTGGGAAAAGAAGCCAAACAAGTGGCTGATGTGGCAGTGGGGGAGCATTTCAGCGATAGCGACCACCACACTGTACAGTTCAAATTCTGTCTGGACAAGCAAAAGGATGGCCTGCAAAGGACTGAATCTGCTATAACCTGCAAGGCTGTGGAACAGTTATTGGGGAGTGGGGGTAGAATTAGATTGTGCTTCTTTCTTTTCTGACTCTGGTTGGTGGCCTTTTTTTTATGCTGTAACCTTTTTTTTATGGTTTTGTCTGTTTAGTGTTTCTTGGATTTAAGCTACAGGGTGACTGTTGTTTTAGAGAAAATGTTTCTTCTGGCAGGGATAGGCAGAATGTTTAGAAAACTGTGCTAATAGCATCAAATTGTTTAGGTTATTCTTGGACACAGGCAAACATGCACTAATTAAGAAAAGCCAGAGTTGATTTGTTAAAATGAAATTGTCCGTTTTTAAAAAAAACCTTGATTGAATTTTTGAAAAGGTTACAGTTGATTGAGATTACTGCAATGATACAGTAAGCTCATGAGTTCAAAAGGCAATTGAAGTGTCATATAACAGATATCAGCAAAGTTGAAGCTTGCGGACAGTCGCAACATGAACGTGGACTTGTTTGTGTGACAGGAATGTAGACCGGGCGAGAATAGTTTTTAGACTGGTAAAAGGTATGCAATGAAGTTCCTAGTGTTCAATAGTAGGACTGCGACTTTTCTTGCTATGTAAAAATGAACTAGACTTAGTGCGCTGACCTAAATTTCTAGAATTTTCAGAAGGTGCAGTAATAATGAGCAACTTCGGTTTACTCTAAAATCAGAAAATACTGAAATCGCAGCAGGTCAGGCAGTATTCATGGAGAGAGAGAGCAGGATGACGTTTCAAGTCTAGATGACTCTTCTTCAAAGTGATGAAGCAAGCAAGTTGGAAGGTTAATGATATGTTGGCCTTCATTGCAAGTGGACTTGAGAACTAAAGATCTAATTGCAGTGACACCACTCCTCGAATAGTGCCTGCACTTTTGTTCCCCTCAAAGGGATATACTAGCCAAAGAGGGAGTACTTTAGAGGTTCATGCGATTAATCCTTGGGTTGGCAGCATGGTTTTTTGAGGCGAGAATGAGAATGACCTCACTGACACCTAAAATTCTCACAGGACGTGTCAGGGTGTATGCAAGTCAGATCTTCCCTCTGGTTTGCTGAGCCTGAAACCAGAAGACACAATCTCCAGATAAAGGTCACATAAGACTGAGGTGAGGAGGAATTTCTTCACTCAGGGTGATGAATCTTTGAAATTCTGTACCTCAGAAGGCTGTGGAAGTTTGATAGTTGAGCATGTTCAAGACAGAAATCAATTTATTACAGGAGACTAATGACATCCAGAGTGTGCAGTAAAGTGGCTTTGAGGTAGATGATTAGCTGTGATCTAACTGAATGTTGGAGCAGGTTTGATGGTCTGAAGGCTTTACTCTTGTTCCTGGACTAAATTTGAGCCACGAGAGGAAAATGATAATTTTTGGTAGGATCTTGGTTGATTGAATGGAGAGATGAATTTTAATGCAGAGAAATTTGCAATGATATATCAGAGTGAGATAGTTGAGAAACTGCTTAATGTAGCATACAGCTTCTGAGCTTCATAATAGAGGTTTGATGCAGAAATGCAAGGACGTTATGGTAAACCTTTTGTAGAACCCTGGTTCTTCATGAACTGGAGTATTCCATCCATTGGAGAGGTTGCAGAAAAGCTCAACAACCGCAGTTCCATGTTTGAGGTTTGTGTTCAGTGGATAGATTTCTAGCTGTTGGTATTCTCCTTAAACCAGAGAGCAGTGCTTTAAGGTGACTGGAAAAGAACAAAGTAGCAATAAGAGGAAAATCATTTTTTTTTTATGCTTTGAATGCAGAATTCCTCCTCACCCCTATCTTGAATTGCCTGTCCTGAGATTATGCCCCCTGGTTCTAGAGTCATCAGCCAGAGGAATCCTCATCTATACATCTAACCCCTCATGCCATGTCATTAATAGAGGTGATGGCCTTGTGACATAAATGATGGACTGTTAATCCAGAGACCCAGCTAATGTTCTGGGGACCTGGGTTCAAATCCTGCCACAGCAGATGGTGGAATTTGAATTCAAAACAAAAATCGAGGATTGGATGTCTAATAATGACCATAAATTCATTGTCAATTGTCAGATAAACCCATTCGGTTCACTAATGCCCTTTGGGGAAGGAAATCTGCCATCCTTACCTGGTGTGGACTACGTGTGATTCCACAGCAATATGGGTGACTCTGAACTGCTCTCTGGAATGGGTAATAAATACTGACCAAGTCAGTGACACCCTCATCCCATGAACAAATTTTTAAAAAATGCCCAGTGAAAATTTTCTAAGTTTCAGTAAGGTATAGAGAGTACAGACCCTGTTATCTTAATCTCTGCTCAGAAGACTGATTTCATTATCCAAGATCACAACTGAACACTCTGCCACTACACATTCTCAATGTGCAAGATTACAGGGGAAATGTGGGTGAGTGTGACGAGCAGAGTTGCCGTTGTAGGAAGTTAGTACAGACCTACTGAGCTCAATGACCTTTCTCTGCACTGTAAGCATTCTGTGGTTCAAGTTCCAGTTCATTATTTGCCTTTGTGCAGATAGTAATTCAACTGATTTGGATTTTCTGCGACAATCTGTAGAGGTCAAAGCCTAGGACCACCTGGCTCAGCAATCTGGTAATCAGTTCAACAATAACTATCTGCATTGGATTTTTTTTTTTTAAACTAATCTGGGCATAAGTAGCAGAATGTTTAACTTTTCCCAAATGCACTAGGTAGTTAGACTTTTTGGTGTATAAATGTGAGGCCTCGATTATAGATTTTGACATGCGACTAAATATCCGTTTTGCTGCTGTCGTCGGCAACTCCACATTCGGAGGTAAATAGTAATTGTGGGCTATAGTTGAGGTGGGATGGCACTTGTTAGTTTTGTGGAGTTATTCATTTTTAAGGTTTCATGTTTCATTACCTTTTACAGTATTGTTTACCCCGGTGCCCTCCTATCCCTCAATGTCATTAGTATCCAGAAAGCTATTGACCTCTGCCTTGAATCTGGGCGATGATTGAGCTCCCATACCCCGTGTGAGTGGAAAATTACAAAGAACCATTCTGAATGAAGAAATCCCTCCTCAACTCTGTCTTAAACAGCCTACCGCTCAGCATAAAAATGCATCCACAAGTTCTTGACCCACTAGTCAAGGGAAACATCCCATCCACATCAACCCTGTCGAATTTTGTAAGTTTCAATTAGATCACCTCTCATTCCTCGACTCTGTACAGAGCACAGACCCCAGACCCAATCACCTCAGTCTCCCCTTGTTAGGGATTAGGGTTGTGAACCTCCAATTTCATCCCCTCTGTGGTAAGTGTCTTCTCCTATTTGAGGAGAGGTCTCATCAAGTCCCACTGTTTCTACACCATAACCTCTTTAGTACAGTACTCAAATCCCCTTGTCCAGAAAGCTTGAATACCATTTGTCATCTTAATTGCATGCTGCACCTATGTTGACTCATGAGCAAAAGCACCCAGGTCCCTTTGGATCTCATCACTTTCCAATCTCACCATTTCAAAATACTCTGCCTCTCTTTTTTTTCTACCAATGTAGGTAACCTCACACTTTATTTACATTATATCCCACCTGCCATATTCTTGTCCATACACTTAGCCTGTCCAATTCACTTTGAAATCTCTCTATCCTTCTCATGACTTACAGCCCCACCCTGTCTTTGTGTCTGCAGCAAATGTGTAATCATTGGCTCTCCATATCCAAATGCCTTCTGTAGATTGTGAACAGCTGTTGTCTGAGCACTGATCCTTGTGGTACATCTCCAGTAACAGCCTGCCATTCTGAGAATGACCCCTTTCTTCCTATTCTTTTCTTCCATTCTATTGACAAATTCTGAATCCATCACAATATACTGCGCCCCCCCCCCCCCCCCCAATTCCATATGCTGTAATTTTGTTTACTAACCTCCTGTGTGGGATTACAGTAAAAACTTCAGAAAATACACACCATATCAACTAGTTCTCATTTAACAATGTGACAAGTAACACCTTCCAACAAAATCTCCAACGGGTTTGTCAAACCTGACTTCATAGAATCCCTACAGTGTGGAAACAGGCCCTTCGGCCCAACAAGTCCACACCGACCCTTGGAGCATCCCACCCAGACCCATCTCCCTATAACCCACAACCCCTGAACACTACGGACAATTTAGTATGGCCAATCCACCTAGCCTGCACATCTTTGGACTGTGGGAGGAAACCAGAGCACCCAGAGGGGACACACGCAGACATGGGGAGAATGTGCAAAGTCGCCCGAGGCTGGAATCGAACCCAGGTCCCTGGCACTGAGAGGCTGCAGTGCTAACCACTGAGCCACCCCAAATTCACTTTCACAAATCCATGTTCACTCTACCCAGTCATTGTTTTGTAATGACAGCAATGTTGTTAACAATGTCAACATGTTACAATGAAGGCAGACAGAGTTAGTTTCTCTGCCATGCGTCTCTTCCTTTGTAAATTCTCCTGTCTCTGCCTGTAATGGACCTACCTTTGTGTAAAACTAAAAGATTAGTGTGGACCTACCTAAAGAAGCTTTTACATCCCTTTTGTTTTTTTGTCAGTTGCTAGCTTGCAAGAACACCGGACCCGAAATGTTAACTCTTGATTTTTTCTTTTCGCAGGTGCTGCCAGACCTGCTGAGCTTTTCCAGCAACTTCTGTTTTTGTTTAAACACTAGCTATTGCCTGTCTGCAATCAAACCTTCAAATGTGTTTTGCCCGTCTATCACCGCCAGCTTGTTCCTAAGTCCATATGTAAATTGAATTCACCCAGTGTTACCGCGCTAGCAATGCGACATATTTATCCTCGCTCATTCCACACTGTATTGGCTCGTAACATTATGTTGTCATGCTGCTTTCCACAGCCGGTTTCTGCTTAGCTGTTAAAATGAGGATGTGGAAGAAGTCGACCATTTGTTTAATTGAACCTGTTCTGTCATGTTTGTTTTGCTGGCTGTTTTCAATGCCTCTTGTTTACTGCTTTCCTGATTTTAACCTTTACTTCCTGAGTAATCATCCAGCCTTTTTAACTACCTCAGTTGACCTTGAATCTGAGAGAGTTTGTTCTTAATTCTCATAATCTTTTTAAAATATTCAGCCCTTTGGTGTTCTGCCAGTCAATGAGATCATGGCTGATCTGCATCCTAACTCTCTTTATCTGACTTGACTTCAATATCCTTGGCTACCAAAGTATACTGATCTCAGTTTTCAGATGTTTAAAATTGATCTAGCATGTACTGTTTTCCTGGAAGAGAGTTCTAGCCTTCTATCACTTTGAATATTGAAAAGCAAGATGTTGCTAAAACTTTTAGTTGCACACTCCTCAGAACAAACATGAATTCCAAATTTGCAATCGCAACAATTCCAACTTCACATACGTTATGTACCGCACCCTCCAAATTTGCCCTTTCTATTACCTCAACAAATAATTCAGTGTTATTGAAGCATGAAAGTTTCTTTTGGACTGTGTACTGGCTGGTATTTCTGTTTTCTATAACTACATCTTTGAGTAGTGACTCCCACACACTCTCATTCCACTGCATTAAGCTAACTGGTCCATCCAGCAGGTTTGGGCAACTATCTCTACATTTAGTAAGATCTCTGACATCTGTTTCCTATCTTATTTCCAGATCATAGAATCCCTAAATGGGAAACAGACCATTTGAGTCCACACCAACCCTCCAAAGAGCATTCCACCCAGACCCACTCCCCCACTTTACCTCTGTAACCCTGCATTTCCCATGGCTAACCCACACATCCCTTGACATTATGGGCAATTTAGCATGGCCAATCCATCTAACCCGCACATCTTTGGACCGTGGGAGGAGACCCACGCAGACACTGGGAGAATGTGCAAACTCCACACAGACAGTTGCCCGAGGGTGGAATCGAACCTGTGTCCTGGCACTGTGAGGCAGCAGGGGTAACTACTAAACCACCATGCCACCCCAGATGTGTGTATGCAGCCTATTTAGACAAGGGCTTTCTCCTTTCTAAGTTTGAATAGTTAATCAATAATCTATCCTCCATATCTTGTATCCCTTTTTAATATCATGTCCACCATGTTAGTTTTCTACTAAATACTGAGGCAATGTAATTATTTCTGTCATTTTGACATTCGTTGCCTGTGAGTTTATCATGTATTTCCCTGTTTGGGTCTATCTCTGTCCTGATTATTCTTCTGTTGTTTCGTGTCTCTGTGGAATTCCCTTGTTCTTTAACAATAATTTTATAGTGCCTCTTTTTCCCTTCCTTTTGACTTTCCTAACCTTTCCATGTTATCTTTTGTCTCCTGCATCTGTTTTATTTATGATCTTATTTTAGTTTAAGTTTTGCCCTTATCTCTTTATTGATTCACAGCATTTAATTTCTGCCAAAATTGCTCTTGCTTTTTAGGGAGAATTGTTAAGCCTGGATTTTTCAATTCCTCTTCTCTCTCCTGGTCAGTAAATTTCTCTTGTTCTGTTCACATCTCCTAAATCAGCTTTAACAATTCATTAACTTTGGTATTTGTTTAACTTTTTATTGTGTTGGATAAAGATCAAGAAAGATATAAGGTTTCAAATAGCAAATGCTGAAATGTTCCCCTGTGCTTGCTCCCATTAAATGTTGTAGTACATTTCCTGTTTTGAGATCTAGCAGGGCTCCCCCTCTTGTTGGAATTTATTTTGCAAACTGAGTAAGACCGGGCCTCCACACTGTTCGAATCTCCTTTCACTGTACGCCTTTTGATGTCTTTTTTTTTAAGCCAGCTTGTTTGGGGTTAGTTAACGGTTCCTTGAATTATTATTAAATGTCTTTGCCTCCTTTCAAGAAATTATTGCAGTTTTATTCCTAATCTCCTTTCCATCTGAGGTTGACTGATTACATAAATGGGGATGTTCATCAACCCCATGCCTTTTATTTCAACTAACCTTCCGTTAGTTGTGTTCCTTTTTCTATTAATATTGTTATCCAGACATCCCAATCCTCCCCTAACCTTTCAGCTTTGTTATAACCTACAATATTGGTTTTCTTTTTGTAACCGTGTTTTAGTTATTCCTACCATATCTGAGCCATTGCTGTATTGACTCTAGTTCTTTTAGCTCAGAATCTGTTGACATCGTTCAGATTGTTTAATCTGTCTTTAGAGGCAGTTTCTTTTACTTTATATTTAGCTTTTGTTCGATTTGTATTTATATTTAATCGCCGTAATGTTACTTCTCATCCATACTTTGGCCTGACCTTTTATTTCTCTTTTTTTTCCCAGTAGATTAATATTACTGTTCTGCTTTTCACCAATACGTTGGTCCCACTTGAGTTGAAATGGAGCCTCTCCCAGTTTCTTCCCATACCAGTATGAGCACTTGTGCCTCATAAAATAGAAGGCTTTCAGGCTAATATTTACCTTGCAGATCTGCATATACCTCTGCCAATTAGAATTTAGCTTGTGTGGTATTCAGAGATTGCTGTCTGTGAAGTTTTGTTTTAATTGGTTGCTTACTTCTGGTATTCACTTTACAGGAATTCCTCCCATTTATTCCCTTTGTCATTTGTTCCAACAAGGACCATGATAAATGGATCTTTCTTGATCCTTTCCAAGTTCCCCTCTGTAATGTCATTTACCTTCGCAACAGGTAGATAACATCCTTTTGGACCTTTCTTCATGACTGGACTGGATAGGATACTATTGATGCCTCTGATTATTGAACCTTCTATGACCGTAGCCATTCTATTCTGTTCTTGGACTGGATGTGGCTCCATGGTAGAATTCTGGCAGTCCATCTTGCTGATTCTTTCCTTGTCCTCTCAAGCAAATAATACTTTTGTACCTATTTCCCAGGACCTGTCTCCTGGATGTTCTTCCCCATCTCCTTTCAGTTACACTTCTTCTCCTTTTTACTAACAGTCACGCACCTGGCTTTTTTCTCTGAAAGAGCACCGTTCCTGTATAAAAACTATTCAAAACTTTCCCTTCCTTCCATTGTAAGCATTGGAGTGTCTCTGTCTTGCAGTTCAGCTCAGAGGCTGAGTCAGATGTTTACTACAGACGTGAAAATGCCAGGCAGTCTCGTGATGCAGTGGCTGTCACATATTACAGTATCCAACATCCAACCCACAATATCCCTCCACTATTTATCCAGTTAATTGGCAGTAATTTATAGGTGAAACTAATAGTCATTTGTCATGTAGTAATTTTTAAAAAAAAAATACAAAGTACTGTGGAGGCAGCAACTCTGAAATAAAAACAGAAACTACTGGGAATAACCAACAGATCAAGAAGTATCTGTGGTGGTAAGAATAGAACTAATATTTCAGGTCTGATTCAAAGTGACAGACTTCAAAGTTCAACTCTGTTGACAGATGCATTCTGGGCTGTAATGCTAATTAATCTGATGGATTAACCTTGCTGTTAATCCATTAAACAACAAGGAAGGGAATGTTCCAGAATGGATTATGCCACGAGTTGTACTCAAGCCCAGCTGTCGTACTAAATAGTTTTACCACCATGTATTTCAGAAGTGTTGGACCAGTCAAACCTATTGGTAACTTGTCTTGGAACCTGAACTGGTGATCCAGTGCTTTTTGGCTGTATTTGGCATTAATGCCAGCACTCATAATGTAACAGCTCTCCAAAATAATTGAGGGAGGAGGAGTGAAATGTTTCTCTGCTGCTGCGGTCTGCTGTGAATTGTACAATGTTTTCTGACCAGACTTATCATTTCTGAAAGTCTTTTTTTTTTTCCCTTCCCTACTGCACTGCTGGCTAATGGGATAGGCAGCTATTTGACTCTCTAGCCTGTGGTAGTAGAAACCTGAACCATTGACCCTGGAATACTCAAGCCTCTGTCATACAAGAACCTTCTGGTCTCCCTCTCTCAACATTTACATAGCGGTCTGCCAGACATTGGGAACTTGTAAAGTATAGGGAACATAGAACTGTACAGCAGAGTACAGGCCCTTTGGCCCACGATGTTGTGCCGAACTTTTACCCTAAACCTAAGGTCTATCTAACCTCCACCCCTACTTTATACTATCATCCATATGCCTATCTAATAGCTGCTTAAATGCCCCTAATGAGGCCGACTCCACTACCCTCTCCGGCAATGCATTCCACACCCCGACCACTCTCTGAGTAAAGAACCTACCTCTGACGTCTCCCCTATATCTACCTCCACTCACTTTAAAAACTATGCCTCCTCGTAATAGCTACCTCCACCCTAGGAAAAAGTCTCTGGCTGTCCACTCTATTTATACCTCAGGTCATTTTGTACACCTCTATCAAGTCACCTCTCATCCTTCATCATTCTAAAGAGAAAAGCCCAAGCGCGCTCAACCTTTCCTCGTAAGACCTTCCCTCCATTCCAGGCAATATCCTGGTAAATCTCCTCTGCACCTTTTCCAATGCTTCCACATCTTTCCTGTAATGAGGCGACCAGAACTGGACACAATATTCCAGATGTGGCCAAACCAGGGTTTTGTATAGCTGGAGCATAACTTCACGGCTCTTGAACTCAATCCTTCTATTAATGAAAGCTGACACACCATACGCCTTCTTAACTGCCACCCAGGTGGATAGAGTTGTTTTCAGGGAACTGTGGGCATGAACCCCAAGATCCCTCTGCTCCTCCACTCTGCCAAGAATCTTTCCGTTCACCCTGTATTCTGCTTGCAAGTTTGTCCTTCCAAAATGAATCACCTCACACTTTTCAGGGTTAAACTCCATCTGCCACTTCTCAGCCCAGCTCTGCATCCTATCAATGTCCCTTTGTAACCTAGAACAGCCCTCCGCACTGTCCACAACGCGACTCACCTTCGTATCATCAAAGTTGATACATGATCCATACCACGTTTCCCTCACACAGGTGAGGGTCCAAACTGTTACAAACATAAAATGCACTCTGCCCGTCAAATAAATGATGGGTGGCACGGTGGTTAGCCCTGCTGCCTCACAGCTCTCGGGACCTGGGGTCAGTTCCAGGCTTGGGTAACTGTGTAGAATTTGCATGTTCTCCCCGTGTCTGTGTGGTTTTCCTCCGGGTGCTCTGGTTTCCTCCCACAATCTAAAGATGTGCCGGTTAGGTGAATTGGCTGTGCTAAACTGCCTACCGTGTCCAGGTGATTTGTAGGCCAGGTGGATTAACCATGGGAAATGTGGAGTAACAAGGGATTGGGTTTAGATCAGATGTTCTTCAGAGGGTCAGTGCAGACTCAATGGGCTGAATGGCCTCGTGCCACACTGTAGAGATTCTATGATTCTGTGAAATGCAAAAGAAACTACAACCAGGCAGTTTCCACACCATCACGTTGTGCTGATAGAGCAAGAATGCATTGTTATGCTTCAACATTGTTTGCTGTACTTTTCAGCTGAACGTCCAATCAAGATTGGAAAATGTTGCATCTCAAATTCTCACGAAATTAGGTTGCCACATGCCTCCACCTGGCATTCAGCGTGGGGTCATTCTTAGAACAAACTCTTTCTGGAAATATAGACTGCCTCCCAAATCTATTGCTTTCTCCAACCAGTGTTTTCTTTTTTCCAATTTGCCTAACCCCACGGAAGATAGATAATATACATCAACTTGGAGATCAACATTGACATAATATTGGAGTTTGTTTTGGAGAAATGAACTGCATATGCTTATGATTGTAATATTCCCTCCATGTTGTGTGGCTGTGTAACAATTTGTAATACACTGCAATGCAGTGCCCAGCTACAGTTACCTTTTATGAGGTGTAGGGACATTGGAACAAATAGCTGCACACAATAAGGAAAAATAAGCAGTATTCAACATTTTAAAAATTCAAATTCTGCAAATAAGACCATAAGCCACAGGAGCAGACTTAGGCCATTCAGCCCATAGTCTGCTCTGCCATTTAATCATAGCTGATCTGTTTCTCAACTCCATTCTCCTGCCTTCTCCCCAAAACCCTTGATCCCCTTACCAATCAAGAGCCTAATAAAAGTCTCATGCTCTCCCAGCTGAGCTACCAGGGCTTCCACATACTGGAAAACTGAAGTAAAATTAAAAATAATTAGTAATACTCTAAATTGGGCAGCTTCTTGGAGACAGATTTGGATCGATGACACTTTTGTTCAGAGTAAGTTTTAAGTCATTGTCAGATTACAGGGCAGTTACAGACAACTCTTTCCTCATCTTGCAACTAACGTTAAGCCATCCAGGTGCAACATTAGGACTGCAATTTTCACACAAAGGATGCAGCAAGTTTGAAATTCTCTTGTTGAAAAGAAAATGGATGCTAGGTCAACTGACAATTTCCAAACTGAGATCAGTAAATTTTGAGAGAAACCTGTCAAAGGACTTGGATAAAAGGTGAACAAATGGAACTAAGCTGTGTTCTGACTTGAATGACCTGAGTAACAGAATTGAACTGACTCAGGTGTGGAATGATTCACTCCTGATCTTATGGCAAACCATGTGCACAATGAAAATGTGCAGAGAGATCTGGGTGTTCAGGTCCATTGTACCCTGAAGGTGGCAATGCAGGTGGATAGAGTGGTCAAGAAGGCATACGGCATGCTTTCATTCATCGGACGGGGCATTGAGTACAAGAGTTGGCAGGTCATGTTGCAGTTGTATAGGACTTTGGTTTGACCACATTTGGAATACTGCGTACAGTTTTGGTCGCCACATTACCAAAAGGATGTGGCTGCTTTGAAGAGGGTGCAGAGGAGGTTCACCAGGATGTTGCCTGGTATGGAGGGCACTAGCTATGCAGAGAGGTTGAGTAGATGAGGATTATTTACATTAGAAAGACGGAGGTTGAGGGGGGACCTGATTGAGGTCTACAAAACCATGAGAGGTATAGACGGGGTGGATAGCAAGAAGCTTTTTCCCAGAGTGGGGGACTCAATTACTAGGGGTCACGATCTCAAGGTGAGAGGGGAAAAGTTTAAGGGAGATAAATATGCATGGAAAGTTCTTTACGCAGAGGGTGGTGGGTGCCTGGAACGCGTTGCCAGCAGAGGTGGTAGAGGCGGGCACGATAGCATCATTAAAGATTTATCTAGACAGATACATGAATGGGCAGAGAGCAGAGGGATACAGATCCTTGGTAAATAGGCGACAGGTTTTGATGGAGGATCTGGATCGGTGCA
Organism: Ginglymostoma cirratum; assembly: GCA_024137785.1. Taxonomy (NCBI): domain Eukaryota; kingdom Metazoa; phylum Chordata; class Chondrichthyes; order Orectolobiformes; family Ginglymostomatidae; genus Ginglymostoma; species Ginglymostoma cirratum. The sequence continues at coordinate 52,184 of JAHRHZ010000094.1, read as the reverse complement.
GGCTTGGAAGGCCAAAGGGCCTGTTCCTGTGCTGTAATTTTCTTTGTTCTTTGAAAAGGGGGATGAATAAGTAAACAATTCCTACAACTAGTTTCGTCTAAATCGGCAGAAATCATCCAGGCTTCACAAATGGAGCAAAATGAGATGGAATAAATCAGCAGGATTTCCTGAGGTTCACCAAGTGGTTAAACTGGTCAAACTCCATTGTATGGTATTGTAACAGTCATCAACCAATAGGGATGTGCTGCCTTTACAACAGGGTGACTGATGGGTATTTAGCCTTTTCCTGGACAGCTGGCAATGTTTCAGAATTACTTTGGTACTTTATCATCATTATGCATTAAGAAAATTTTTATTTCTTATTTCTTGCATATCAAAACAAAATTAGCTTTTATTAACAAGTGAGCCTTGTACAAGACAGTGTGTCCTCCTTTTATTTAATCGGAATTTCAAATTGCTTGTGTTACCTTTTTTACTAACAGAACCTTACTACACATAATGTTTATTGTTTAAGCACTGGTAGCAAACCTTTGTCCTGAAACTTAACCACGTATTATAACTTATTGTGCTCCATCCTGTCATTTAACCCACATCACTTCAGCGTTGCCTTTTTTTTAAATTGCAATCTCTCCATTCAGCCTGCTGATGGTCTTGCATGTTTAAACATTAATCCAAGTGGTTCTGTTTCAGTATTAACCTTAGTTTGAAGGTTTCTTGACTCTTGAGATTTTGGGGTTTAAAGGGTAAGCTTGCTTGTGTGAAATTTCTAAAACGAAAATAGCTTACTGTTGTCCACTAGAATTACTATCATTTTTACAGTTTTATGTGTTCCTGCAGTTCTTTTAAAGTAATAATTAATGTCACACTGTCTATCAGGATAATTGAGTTATGTCAGCTATGATTAGTGCAGGACTGAGTCAATTGCTGTCATTCTGTCCTAGCCCAGGGAGCCTTGATATTTAAATGCATTTTTCATGCTGTGTTTGAATTGAAAGAGTGTGTGCTGTAAGAGGTGTGTTCTAAACTTAGTCAGTGAATGGATGATGTTGAATTTCATGTTATTTCTGAAAATTCATTGCTTACCCATGGTGACATGCTTTTCTCTTCGTTTATCAGTTGATCTGTTCATAATGTTCACTGTTACACAACGGCTTGGAGGATACGAGGCAGTGAGTATACTTCCTCTCATTTTTTTTCAGAGCTGTTAAAACCTGTCCTCTTAGCTGTTTTTGACAAAAAGTACCTCTTGCAATTCACTGACTCGGGTGTAATGAAGAAATTACAAAGTTCAGAGATTGCTGTTCACCCTGGGGGCATCTCTCTGACATTCCAGTTTGCCACCTCAATTAAGGTGGCTTTTCTCTCCGATGCATCATTACCCAGGACATATCTTGAAAGCACTTTTCTATGAAGATTTTGCCCACAGTGATTGCACACTTGACAATCACCTTGAGCACTGCTTCTCCATTCTCATTCACTCTCCCACTACTGTATGGAGCATTTCAACGTGTCCTGTGTCCAGATTGTTTACAGCATCGTGTGAAGTATAAGACGCCTTCCCGTAGTCTGACCTGCGTTAGTGCAGTCAGTTTGCCTCAGCTGTGGTATTTGAATTTATTTCCTTCCCTTGGATACTTGTAATTGCGTTTAGGGTAATTACCTGTTCTGCTTTAAGAAACTATTGAGTATTATTACATGCAAAACAGAAGGCAGTTCTCCTGAAAAGGTAGTGCTGAGCTACAGTCCATTATATCTAATTCCTGCTTTAAAACTTCGTCAGTATTTTAAACACAGTTGAGTTTTGACTTTGAAAGCCATTGGTTGTACAGCTTGTCTTTTTTTGTTAAACAGACTGTGGCCTTTGCTTTAACATTCTGATTTCTTGTTGCAGGTGACTGCCCGTCGGCTGTGGAAACATATCTATGATGAGCTGGGTGGTAACCCAGGGAGTACTAGTGCTGCCACCTGTACCAGGAGACATTACGAGAGGTAGAGTACATTGCATCTCACTGCACTCCTCCACTGTTAAAACTCCTGCTGTGCTTGAATGCCACTTTGGACAATAGACAGAACTAATACCAGGCCAATGTCTGTTGCACCTGAGCAATGAGGTGGCTCGGAGTCCATTAAAGAAGTCATCAGTGACTGTCTTGTAACTCCACAACCTGGACCATCTTCACTTGGGCAGACAGCAACCCAGGCTCCCTGACTTTCGTAAGTGACTTTTTTTGTTTTTTTTTAATGCCCTCATGGGATGAGGGCATCGCTGACCAGGCAGTATTTATTGCCCATCCCTACTTGCCCAGAGGGCAGATGGGAGTCAGTCACATTGCTGTGGGTCTGGAGTCACATGTAGGCCAAACCAGGTAAAGATTGCAGTTTCCTTCCCTAAAGGACATTAGTGAACCAAATAGGTTTTTCCAATAGTCAGTAACAGTTTCATGGTCATCATTAGACTCTTAATTCCAGATGATTATTGTATTCAAATTCCACTGCGTGTCATGGCATAATTAAAATGTGGGTCCCCAGACCATTAACTGGGTCTTTGGGTTAACAGTCTAGTGTTATTACCACTAGGACGTCGTCTCAGCAGGACTGGATGGTACAATCTGTTACAAGTTTTGACTCTGGAAACAGGCATAATTCAATTCCTGGAGCAGTGTGTTAGGAGTCTTTTAAGTTCAGCCGAAAGAAAAATGTGGGCTACCTGTTTTTAGGGGCATTAATGGTGTGGTGTGTGCTCGAATATGACTTTATTCCTGAGGGTTCAAAGACAGTCTACATCTGGACACCAAGTAAATTGAACAGAGATTCTCTCAAGTTCCAAGGATATTGAGATCCGTACTGAAGCTTATTCAAACAAAATAATATTCAAATAATTTAAATAGACACAATACAATCTTGTATTGAGTGATATTAGGTAAGATGAAAGGTGAAACATGATGATGTGGTTTGTATATAAATGTCTCTTCATCTTGCTGAAACAAGACCAAGTGTTAATAGTTTAGTTATTAACAACATAATATAAATCTTGTTAAAAGTAACAGGGGTGAACCAAGTGCAAATTTTGACTGACTAATTGGTAACCCATTCATTTCTAATTCAGAAGTACATTACCTTATTTGATCACATTCAGGCTGGCTCCCTGAGAATTTTTACAATGCTGAGGATTTTGCCATCCAAAGAAGTTGTTAAATCTTCTCGGATGGGGCTGAAGGATCCCACAGTACAAATTAAAGAAAAGAAGTGGAGTTCTGAAATTGTTTTGAGCAGTATTTATACCACAGCCAACATTACTAAAGCAGATTTATCTCACTACCAGTGTGGGACCTTGCTGCATCTGCCTGTATTGTAGCAATGATAATGCTTCGGGAGTGTATTGCAACAAACTTTGTTTTAACTGGCACCGTATGAACTTGCCCTGTTCATAAACTGGCAAAAATTTATATCCCTCAAATACTGTGAAGGTTACTGTATTATTCTGTCCAATTTTTATAGTCTTTAAAAATTTATTTACCTCAATGTAAATATACTTGTTCAATTCAATGGCCACACAAAATGTCAACAACTGATTCAATTCTCCTCACACCACAATGTCCGTGAGGGGGTGAGTGAGAAGGTACCTTTTATTCAAGATAAAGTTGCATTATTATTTGTGATTTATGTTGTAAGTGTAACCCCCGTATACCCCCGTAACATGTTTCTATTACAGTGTGTGTTTTACATTGATTATGTGCGTCTCCTAATTATTTGGAATAATTGATCAATTAGCACTCTATTGATCCAATAGGTGCTGGATAATAGAAAGTTTACTGGAATTATAAAGCACTTTTGAATGCCCCGAGGATTTGAAAGATTCTGTATAAATCTTATTCCTTTTTTTCCCTCAAATGACCCCTTGAAATGTTCTCCTACCTGTTGTTGTTTTTTATTGCTTAAGTTCTACAGTGATTGCACTGTCAGTGATAAATTTGTATGACAAATATAGTGTAGGCTAAAACGAATGTGATCTGGAATTTTCTGCCAATTACCAGCCTGGAAGAAGTCAAGCTGGCAGAGTTTCAAGACATTCCTCAAAGTCTTTCATGGCAAATGAGGTACTTTCGAAGTGGAGTGACAGCTGAAATGTGGCAGCAACTTCAAGCAGAGCAAGATCCCATCAACAGGAAGAGCAATGGCACTTGGGAGAGCAGACATGACTTTGGTTGAAAGTCGAAACCAAACAAGGCAGCAGTCTCCTTCCCTCACCGCCACCCCCCCCCCCCCCCCAACATCCCCGCACCTCCACTACCACCACCACCACCTCACAATCTCACAAATGTGCCAGGCTAGGTTATGGTCTGAAGTCTCTGCAGAGAACCTTGAGCCCAAAATCTTTTGAATCAGAGCGCGAAGGGCAGTAATGCAGAGCTCAGACATAAGGGGGAAAGAAAAATTTACAAGGCAGTTAAATAATAGCATAAGAAGAGGGATATTGGAGGACGGAGAGTGAGCAAGCTTGGCTGGTTTGCAGAGAATGGGTGGCCAGTTTCTGTTTTGAATTTTAACATTCTATATTTAGAGACATGAACTGTTAATAGTTACGAACCTCCAGGTATGTGGAAGCAGATCCTGATGAACTGGTTTTTAACGCTTTACTACAATAAAATCATTGTTCTTATACCATTATTCATTTCCAGAAAATTGTTACAGTTTCATGGTATAAATTCTGGTTTGTCTGAATGAGGAATCTCAGTGGAATGTGAGGAAGGGGTGGAGCTGTTTGTAAAGGAGGGAGAGAGAGAGAGAATTGTGCCATGTGTATCTTGTCGTGTCCTTTCTTGGCTTGGCTACTAGCAGTTTTTATTTACGAAAGGGGCTATTAGAGAAAAGGGTCTGTTCTGAGTACCATAGACAGGTGCCAGCATTTTTGCAGGCCTGTGAGAATGTGAAAAGATTTGCTTTGAAGGTAACTGCCCAGCTCAACGAAGGCACAAAGACTGGTCTAACGTGTAGACCCCACTTGAGTGTGCCAATTGGAAATTGACTAGAAATCAAGTTCTTGGGTCTGATTTTTTTTTTTTTTTTTTTTTTTCGGCGGCAAGATTTTTGCTTCTTTAAATTTTGAAGTGTGGTTGATTCGTTTGTAAATTTCATCTACATTTTAAGTCTTTCTTGCAAAATGGTGTTGTAGCCGTGAAGCAATGTATGATCGGAGTTGGATGTAACTTCCACATCCTTTTGTTATTAACTTATTTTACTTTGGTACCACCCCCGACCTCAGCCAAAAAATTGGCTACACTAAGCTATGTATATCTAGAAATAAGGAATTCCTACAAGATACTTGAACCCTACAGTGGTACTAATATACTTACACCTATGTCTATGTACCAAGCATGGTTTAAAGCCCTCCACAGGTAGAGAATACTTTATTTAAAAAATGGAAATATCCTGCCCACCACACATCCCATCTTGTTTAAACATATTCAAATCTTTTGGCTCTTAGCCATTTACTTGAATGTCATGGAGCCAAGGGACCAGATTTAATTGCTCTGCCCCAGTTGGTTTACTTACATTAAGAGACCTTGGGTGTTTTGAATTAGGCTTTATTCAGTGATGGAGTCTCTGCTTTGGCACAAGCTTTACGGAACCTCAAGTTTACATAATTGAAAAAAAGAGAACTTTGCAAGTATAGGAAAGTCATTGTGAAACTCAAAGGATTCAGAAAAGGATTTGCATGATGTTGCTAGGGTTGGAGGATTTGAGCTATAGGGAGAGGCAGAATAAGGTGCAGCTATTTCCCCTGGAGCTTCAGAGGCTGAAGTCTGACCTTTTTTAAAATTTATAAAATCACGTGTAGCGTGGATAGGGTGAATAGCCGAGGTCTTTTCCCAGGGTAGGAGAGTCCCAATACTAGAGGGCATAGGTTTGAGGTGAGAGGGGAAAGATTTAAATGGGACCTGAGGGGTAACTTCTCCGCACAGAGGTTGGGGTGTGTGTGGAATGAGCTGCCAGAGGAAGTGGTGGAGGCTGGTACAATTACAACATTTTAAAAGACATCCAGATGGGAATTGAATAGGAAAGGTTTAGAGGGATATGGGGCAAATGGGACTAGATGAATGTAGAATATCTGGTCAGCACGGGCGAGTTGGACCAAAGGTTCCAAGCTGTATATCTCTATGACTCTATGTAAGGTCCTTGAATATTTTTAAGGCAGAGAGTAACAGCCTTATAACTATTAAGAATCTATCAGATAGGCAGGAATGTGGATTCGAGATTGCAATCTGATCAACTGTGCATTTATGGAATGGCAGTACAGACTTGAGGGGCCAAATTGCCTACACTGCTCCTAACCTCTAACTTCTTGGGAAAGGTGTGAAAATGATGTTTGAACCCCTGGGTGACTCCGATGCTGTTTCTCTGCAGGCTGATCCTACCGTATGAACGCTACCTCAGAGGGGAGGAACACAAACCACTACCACCAGCCAAGGCACGTAAGCACACTACAAGCACATCAGAGGACTCTGAGAAAGATGTCAAAACTAAAAACGGGGAGCCGAACTTGAAAATGAAAAAGATTCCGGAATCAACTCGATTATCAGAGAAAGAGGTGAGATTTTTCCCCTTGTTCCGGTGTGTACAATGCTGTGTTCTCAAGATCAGCAAGACTCCCTCCTTTCATCTTGTAGCCTGTGCCTGACAACATTCCCATAATGCACAGCTTGGATCATTAGCAAAGCCCTTTGGAACGAACAAAAGCCTCTGTATCAAGGAATTGAATTGCACTGTTAACCAGTATTTGTGCTGGGTTGTAATTGATGCAGAATGATAAATTGCAGCCTCGTGTTTTCTTTTATAAAAATTGATCTGAAGGCATTTTATATGCTGTTTTTTCCACAAGCCAGCTATTCACTGGCACCAGAGAATGGTGACAGTGTCATAAATGTGTTTGGATTTCAAACTGACTTTGGAGAAATCCCTGTGGTATGATGTTAAATTGTAAATTTATTGATTGCAAATTTTATTTTTCCCTAGACTGTCCTAAACTAGCAAGTGATGGAAGTGAGGGTACCCTGCCAGTTCAGTAGCAGGATGACTTTACCACTGAGTACAGGGCTGCACACTTGCGTAGAAATTAGAAATCAGAAGTGGGTTTGTGTTAGTGCTTATCCTCCATGTGAGCAGTAGACTTATCACTACATGCCCTGTTTGTGTATACCTTGTTTGTTCTCTTACCTTCATCCACCAATCTAGACTATTTTTAAACATCCTCATTGTACCTGCTTCAGTCTTAAGTGAAGTAGGTAGCTCATGATTGCCATGGCTTTTTTTTTTTGGGTCCCTCTTTGCTGGGGTAGTGCCTTTCTTTAGTTGTCCATCCTGGTTGAGGTTGGGAAATTACTGTGAGGAAAATGGGACATCACATTCCTGTACTGCCACTATTTGTTGCTAAGGTCAGGAGTTCTATGTGCCACCTGTGGGTTTTTTTTTTTAAGCGAAGTCCCCAAGCTGAAAGAAACAGCAGCACTTGAGACTGACCCAGTAGGATGTAATATTTTTTGCTTCCCCATGTGATCAAATGTTTGGCAGTCAGGTTGATGATCTTGTGGGAAAGCTCAGTGTCTGAGAGACTGTCCAGCTGCAGAGCTGATTTTAAGCCCTAAAATATTTTTTTCTCCTTTGTAAGAAAGCATAGAGCTGGAATTGGGCTTGTGGTTCCAAGGTAGAAGGCACATGTGCGAAGTTCATAGATAAGTGTTAGGGAGAAATGTGTGTATTTGGCGTTCTTAAATTTGGGAAACTGAACTTGCATTTGTAACTTTAAAAAAAAATTCAAAAAGAACTGGGGATACTGGAAATCAAATGAAAACAGAAATTGCTGGTTAAAATACTCAGCAGGTCTAGCAGTATCAGTGGAGAGAAATCAGAGTTAACGTTTTGGGTCCTGTCTTTCTAAGTATTACAGAATTCCAGTGCCTCTCGTCCCATGACCTAAAGTGATTGATTGTGTTGATTCACTAGGTAAATTCACCATGTGCTGTGCTGTGCTGTACTGAGCCATTCCAAACAGGAGCGTCTCAGGCAAAGTTCCCCTTCATGGTACGGCTCCTTTAAAATTGTCACACGTGCACATCTTTAAAGCGGCTGCTTGTTGTGCATGACCTGTTAGTCTCCTGAACCTGTTCTACATTCAGCAATCTAGAGGGATTATTGGCCCCAAGTTTAATTCACTCATTTTGTTGTGTTGGTTAATGTCCATGTGGTCAAGGGTGGTGGGTCTAAAAATACCCTCCCTGTCTATACTCTCCCTCCAGACTGCTATGTAGTTAATATCAGCTGGAAAGCGCACATTTGTGAAAATGAACTGGAACAGGTTTGGATTACACTGTAATGAGTCTGGAGTTGAACACACTGTCAATGCCGTGGACAATAGGATGACTGCCCTGTTTGTTACTGTATGTGGATGAGTGATTACTGCCTGGGATAGAAAATTGAGACTGTGGGTGATAAACTGAAGAGAGTGAAGTGAGGCAAGCATTGAACCATTTTCTCTTCCCTTTTTCAGGGTCATCTCTCAAGTGCTGGGAGATGCCAAGACAAAAGCCAAAGGACTGTCACAGCTCAGCACACAGGTACTCAGGGTAACCCCCAAGACAAAAGGATACAAACTTTAAAGTGTAAAAACCAAGATGATGGTACATCAATAACAGGAGAATATTCCAGAAGCAAGGCCTTCCCTCCTACAGATTTAGGAAAAGGTGAGAAGTCTGAGACTGAAGTGCATCAAACACATGAGCAAAAATTAAAAAGGCAGAGATATAGTGAGTGCCCAAATGTGGGGAAAAACCAGAGATCTCAGCTGCAACCTCAGGACCTGTCGAGTGGCTCCAGTGTTAAAGAAAGTCTGCACATTGCCACCGAAGGAGCAAAGTCCATCTTGCCATCTGCAATGTTCCAGCACCTTCACTCGGGGATACTGAACTTTCAGTTACCTGAAGGCATGTCGCCTCTTGATGTTCTTAAAAGCAGGTTGGGCTTGACCACATCGAAAGGTGGATGCAGACCAGCTTTTCCCAGGACACCCAAGGTGGACCAATCAAAGAACATCAAACTAGATAGCAAAATGTACAACAAAACCTTGGGAGAAGGTGAAACACAGAATGTTACTCGGCTTAATCAAGAAGAATCTAAATGTGTTTCTCAACCAGCAAAGAAAACTTGCATTGGACAAATGAATGGAATTCACCTGGTGAAAGGAAACAAGTCTCCTGTAACCCTGTTAAGTAACTTGAATTCTGCCAAACATGCTTCAGATTCTAGGGAAGAACGTAAAGTAAACCCAAGGCCAGGAATGTTTGAGAGACTACATGTGAATAATGACAGTGGAGATTCACAAAGTCGCCTGATGAAGGAGGGTTTAGTTGAGGAGGGATTGAATTTAAGCAAGTGTGTGGACAGCAGCTATGTGAGTGATCATAAAGAACAACTGTCTGAAATATTACCTCAAAATTTATCCAATAAACAGCCACTGCTACAGATCGAGACTTCAATGCAATATAGGGAACAGTCCTCTCCATTAAATCTCAGCAAGTCAAATAGGAATTCTCCAGGAAAGAGAACTGCAGATCTAATGCATGCACCGGTCTGTTTATCACATAAGGGTGTCCCTCATTATCTGCTCCGTCAATCTTTACAAAATCATTGTGAGAACAGGGAAAAACATAACAGTGAACGACTGGCTAAGAAGCTGAGACTGGATTCTTATTGCACAAGGATGGGTGAGCAGGGAAGGGAATCTGTTCATTCGGATCATAGCTCTGGTGTTGAGTCACTGAGTCCCTCGCTCCGAAGCCTCGGTTCTCGAGGTGTGTCAGAGGATCTCCCTACAGATTTGAGTCTACCAAAATATCCCAAAACCCAGAAGCCAGAATGCACTTCGACTAATTCTGAGACGCCTCAAGATAAAACAAAATTGAGCTCCGAGGCCATAAGTAAGCGACCTACAAATCTGTCCCAGTTATCTTCCCTACCCCCTGCTGTTTCTGAAACAATGACTACAGACAGCAGCCAAAGGTCTCGAGCACAAAGTGCGCCTCGTGTTCCACTTGGAACATCCTTGATCAAGGATGGAAAAAAGAGCTGTAAGGAGGACCTTCCCAAAGGCTCCACTAACAGGCCATTCTCATCAAATAACATGGTGTCAGCCAAGCAAAGCCAACTTGCACATCATCCAGAGGAATCAGGAAAAGAAGCTGAAGAGACATCCGGAAATGAGGTATTCACCTCTCGTGTTGACCAATGTCAACCAGAAGAAAAGCCTGAAGGGGACCAAGAATCAAATCTGTCGAGTCATCAGGCCGTCTCCTCACGGAGTCAAGCAGACACTAAGAAAGGCACACCAACAAGCCCTTATCTCCTTGGCGGCTATCACCCAGAACTTCACCATATGGCAGAGAAATTTGGAGCACGTTTTCAGCTGGTTGACTTGAATAAAAATTCTGCAAAGACACGCAAGTCTGATCCAGTTATTGTGCCTGCATTAACTCCTGGCCATCCTGTTTCATCTGCTATGGTTCCTGGTTCTATGCCGCATCAACTTCTTGCTTCCCATTCCCAGCAAATGTATAACCACCTCCTGCGAACTTCAGTGCTGCCTAACCTGCCTTATGATGAGGTAGTAGTGCACAGACTATCTGCCAGCCCTTCAACATTCTCTCCCTCCCACCTTTCTACAGTTTACTCTGAGAAACGACTGTAAATGGCTTTTTGAGGAGGGTTCTCTCACAGATTTACAAAAGCCAAAGTTCAGCTCGACAAATGCAAGGTTGCACCAGCAGTCACTTTTTTTTTTTTTTTTTTTCCTTTTGTTTCAGGAAGTCTATATGTTGTTAAAATTACTTTGCCCCCAGCCAAACTCTCTCAATCCCCCTAAGCTATGCATCAACTATGGCCTAGAGGGAGAATCTCAAATTATCTCTAGATCGTGGTCCGTGTTAACTCTGGGCAACTTGCAGTGATCTCCAGGAGAACAGTCTAATGGCATTGATGTGTCTGATTTTATTTTTCTCTCCACTCACCATATGAAGACGGATGGGGAGAAATTAGACCACTCATTTTCATCTCCTTGTGGTGACGTCGTTGAGAGGAACTGCGTTCAGTAAATCAAGTGAAACCGAAAGAACCGTAGATGCTGTAAATCAGAAACAAAAGCAGAAGTTGCTGGAAAAGCTCAGCAGGTCTGGCAGCATCTGTGAAGAGAAAGTTTCTGGTCGAGTGATGCTTCCTCAGAAGTTAGCTCCCCAGTTCTGATGAAGCGAAACATTAACTCTGATTTCTCTCCATAGATGCTGCCAGAGCTGCTGAGCTTTTCCAGCTATTTCTGCTTTTGTTTCAGTATATCAAGGCCCAGTTATATTGTAGCTTGTTGGAGATGAAGGGACAGGTGGCTGCTCCAGCAATGATTTCTGTGTTCTATTTGCCTTTATCAGGAAGGCAGTCGGCGTTTTCTTTGAGCAGGGAAGTGCTTCCTTTAAGACAGAAACTGACATTCAGAAATGAAACGATGCTCCTATTTTTAATACACGTGCAGAATCTCTCTCCAAGAAAAATGCGGGTTGTGCTCAGGGAGCATTTTGTATAATAAACTGCTGATACTGCTTGATCCATTAGAATTCTAAATGGTAGCTTAACTTTAACTTCTACCTATCATGGTCTTTAACACTAGAGGGGAGTGCAAAAGGGTCATGCGTCAATGCTCCAGTCGAGGACTTTACAAAGGACAAATCTTCAGAAAGATACTGTGAAGTAACAAAACTGTAGTCCCAGGTGCTGCTTGAGGTTTTGAGAGAACAGGAGGCCCCCTTCCAACTTTAAAGATCAGCAGAAATTATTTCCCACGTGTAGGACGGTCTCCTACCCTTTTGCTTGCCCTTATTCTTCCAACTTAAACAATAACTTGTGATGTGAGCTATTTGTTTAGTTGGGACATCTGTTATTGCACACATTTACCTACTAAATACTGTGGAACTCGGGTGAGGTCAACTCCAATTTGCCAAAGAAGAAAACTTGACCCTAACCAGAAACTGATTTGTATCAGGGATACTCCAACTCTGTACGTCCTTTCCTCATCTAGTTTCTTCTGCATAATGATCGTACATGTGTAAACACCATATGAGTGGTTTTTTTAATGAAAACATTCCTGTTATGTTAGCTTGCCTGAGTTATTTTCAAAGTTTTTACTGTTTAAATGTGCTTGTCATTTTGAAAGTTACACTTTTTGTTTCCAGAATGTATCTGTAGATCATAATGTTGTATCACTCTAATGTATGAGACAGGTCCATAGTATTTACAAGATACTGTTTCTGTTAGTAATAAGACCTCAGGGCTTGACTTACAAGACGGAGAGAGCTCTTGGTCAGTTGGGAGGACAGTAACAGACTGCAGTGTGGAGCCTCGTCACTTGTGTAACATTTTCACACAGAGGTGATGAGATTGCTCCCTTTGAGACTAGGTAAAACTATAATAACTTAACGTATATTTGATGAATGTTGAAGCACTGCACGTTGTCTCCCTCATTCTTAATTGGCCTTGTGCAATTTCTGTTTTGACATTAATTTTCGTTCTTAAGCCAATGCAGCCACTTTAAGTAACTGAATTTAAACCATAATCTCTAACTGCTTGCATTTCTAGATTTCTAAATCAACCAGTTCCTGTAAACTCTGGCAATGGATACATTAATAATTCCCTCAGGTACTTGCATCTCATTGCACCTATTTAAATGATTGCAACAAAACAGTTTGTCTTCATCTCCATTTTCAGGAGATCCAACTTGCCTGGCATTGAGGTATCTAAGTTGTACCTTGAGATCTATACTTCCAGATGGTTATGGTGACTTCGAGAGGATAGCAGCAGAATTCTGCAAAGTAGTTATCTTGTTTTGACTAAACATATTTTAATTTACCTTCAGCTCAGTGGGTAAACAACAGCTGATTGTGGAGCTGTGTAAATGTACTGTAACATGATTTTTAAGTTTGAGTTTTTTCAGACCAGCAAAACAAATGCACTCTTAGAGACTTTGGAAAGAGGCAAAAAAAAATTTTCAAAAGGGCCAGTTCACCTGTGTCTGTGTCCCGTTCAATTACTGTATGTTTAGCTGAAAATGGCCAGCTATACTGTGTGAATCTTGTTTGACTATCCTCTGATTATTTAAAGATTTGAGGGATCAAAGCTAATAAAATATAGACTGTTATGTTCATATATACAAATGACACTAGATCTCTTCCGCAAGAAGTTAGCCCTCTCAGATCACATTAATCTTCTGGCTTCCTTTGCCAGAATTTCTGTATACTACTTTGAAAGATGTCAGGGATACAGCATTATGAACACTGTAAGAATTCATGAGATGCTTACCCAGTTATAGACTTGAGTTAAGATTCTGGAAGAAAAACCATCTTGAAATGGTCACTAACATTTTCATATTTATTTTGCAATAACTTTATTCAGTTTTTTTTAAAATTAACTTTATACTTTTGAGTGGTTAACCTTTTTCCTCCCTGATTTTTAGAAATAATTTTCTGTTGAATAAATATTGATTTTTGCTCTTACGTTGAATTATAGAATTTGGTTTTAAAAAGCTGCCAAGTTTTAATTTGTTACTGTCACTGTGGTGATCAAACCACCATCTCCCTCCCCCCCCCCCCTCAAAAACCTCTGCCTATCCTCCTTTTCAATCCATTCAGAGATGAAAATAACACAAAAGAGGTTGAGATACAGATCTTTGCAGGATAATGGGTTCAGCAACAGAGTCCTGATTAATGGGATGAACTGTTTTGACCAAGTACAGCTTGAAAAGCTAATTCCTAATGTTACCAGCACCACCGGTCCAGTTGACCTCGCTGACTGATGGGTTTGATGTTCCAAACTTTAAGCCTTTTCCCTGTAGTTGTTCACATTTTAAATCATTGTAACCAAAATCTCTTTTGTTTTGGGGTCCATTTGGGTTGAAGAAGGGATTATCGTAGAACTTTCAGGAGCAGGTGTAAATCAGGAATTGACAAAGTCGAGCTAGCACCTTGTGTCTTTTCAACTTCCTGTATCACACATTATGCACTGAGCTGTTAATAAGTTGTAAAAATGTCCCATTGTGAAAGGCAACATAGAACAATCTGAAAATGGCCTCAAACTTAATTTCTAAATCTGTCCTATTCCCAAATGAAATGAACCTTTGTCATTTTGAAAGTTATCTTAGTTTTCATGTTTTTCTCAATAGCATCTCCTGCAGATAGAATAGGCACATTCTACGTAGTGTGGCACTTATTGAGTCTTTGTTAAGCAGGGCAAGATGTATCAATATACAGTGCTTTTGTTGTGTTTGATACATAAATCAAGCATTGTAAACAACTGTTGCTTGAGCAGCTTGTTGAGAGTACAGTTAGATTAACTTTGATTCTTAGTTTACACATTCTCTCCATGTCTGCATGGGTTTCCTCCCACAGTCAAAAGGTACGTAGTTTAGGTGGATTGGCCATGTTAAATCGCCCATTGTGGCCACGGATGTGCAGGCTGGGTGGATCAGCCATGGGGAAAATGCAGGGTTACAGGGATAGGATAGAGGGGCAGGTCTGGGTGAGAAGGTCCTTGGAGGGTTGGTGTGAACTTGATGGGCCAAATGGCCTGCTTCCCACTGTAGGGATTCTGTATCATAAATGTATGTTATGGTTCATTACGTCAACCTTGCTTCGTGGAATGCAAAATAGTTGTAATAAAGGAAAGTCTTTGTCTAGCACTCTGTAGCCAATGAATCTCTGTTTCATTGCCCATTGAATAGGTTACTTGAGCCATTGTACCAAGTGCTGGAAGCATGGTTAGGCATAGGGCTCCTGAGCTTGTAGAATGAGGGAGAGAGATGTGCTGCTATTCATACAGCTATGGTCTGTAGAATAGGAAAAGATGTCTGGATTACCGTCTGTTTGATAATCATACCTTTCCAACTCATTTTTCACTTGTGACACTTTTGTAAAGAATAAACCAGGCAGTTTGCTTTCTGTATGTAAATATATTATTAAACTGCCAGATGCTATAAGCACAGGAATACTCTCTTGTATATAGCTACTTACTATCAAGCAGATGTGCATGTGTTATTGAAGCTACTTTTAAAAGATAATAGTGCACGTAGTTTATGGAACCGTTACAGCCACAATCTATGACCAGAAGACCATGTATTCAAAATGTTGTTGCAATTGACAGCTTAAAAATATTTTGTATTTGGTTTGCCAATATTCCATCAATCATGTGTGTCAATGTTCTGTTATGTGATCAATTCACCAAAATTGAATCCAGCCCAACCCAATCTTACCCTATCAAAACCAAACATGGTTCTATGTACAAATAGCTGCTCTGAAAATGCAATAATATGTGTCCCACCTTGCTGAATTTAAGGTTATACTCTCTTGTCCTACCTCAACCTTCCAGAATTGAAATGTGTAACTTCAGGAATGTAGCCTAATGACAGCAGGTTCAGTAAAGTGCATTATGTCCTGTACCAGTTGCCCATGGTGGGCACGGTATATAATTCTGTTTGACTATATTTGTATCTCCCCAAGTAGATCCTGGTCCATATGCATGTTACCTGGGCTATGCTGACTAATGAGCATTAGAATGCTAGTGTCCTGAAACCTGGGAGCTTTAGTCACGCCCAACATTTCCTCTCACTCGGTTCAGCCCTCGCTTGGACTGAGCAGTTTTATAGATGTGCTTTGGCTGCTTTATATGATGATGATTTTCTGGCTCTAAAGCTGTATGCTACATCAGGCTGATGGCTTGTGGATCAGGTGTGAGCTCTGTTGGGTTTCTATGAAGTTCAATAGAAGCAACAGAGAGCCACTGTTTGATTTTGTGCCCCTCAACCTGGCAGTTTTCCATTCACCTCACAGCACCTGCTGGAACTGTGGCAGGCTGGTCCGGAAATCCAAAACTTGTAATTCTCTAAACAGGGGCCCTTAGGCCATTACTTTTGACCCAATGCACCCATTTCTCTTAAAAACCTAAGATCTAGTTTTGGTCACGGTGCAATTGAATTTGATGTGGTTACTTATAGACTTTTGTCTGTATGGTATAACAACACTCCAGCATGAGCCCTAGCAACCTCCAGTAATTGTTATTTTGCTTGTGGAAACTATCCTCAGTGAAGGAGATCCATTGAAATGTTAGACCCATTAGTGCTCCCCCAAATAAGAATCCCACTTAATATTGCGGATGTGTAATTTGGATTAATCTTTCCTGGCATGTTTCAAATGAAATGGTGACTCTGCATTTCCAAAAAGTTCAGATAGTGATATTTACTTTGGAATCAATGTATTTGATTTGCGAACTAACCTTTTGGTCACACTGGATTGGGGAATACTGTGGTATGCAGTTACGCTGCACTGTGGATGAAAAAGTGCTTTTTTTTTGTTTTTAAAAAATGCTGTTGAATGCACTGTTTCAGAAATCTTGACATTTCCATTTTTCAAGCAAATTCCAAACAAAATGTAATGTATATAATGGGACCATGTATGGAATAAAGTATCCTTTACAGCATTGTCTTACTCCCTTATAAAACTCTAAAGTATTTTTGTATAATATTCTGATAGTTTGAATAAATCAACAAGTTGCTTATATTTTCACACTACATTAAACGAAGGTAACTACTTTTTGATAAAAAAATTAATTAGATTACTAACTGATTTTTTTTTGTATGATTTCTTTCAGTGTATTGCAATCGTAATAAAGACATGCTCAAAGGTTCTTTTTGATTCTTTTCAATCGAGTCTTTGTCTTCACGTAAACTCACTGGAAAACTCTACTTTCAAAATAATTTTTCTTTTTGCATATTTTAATCCTAAATCTTCAATGGTTGGCGTACGAGTCTTAGTGCATTGTATGAAATAGTGAACCCGGATGAATTGGAGACTTGACCTTGCAAGAAAGAATGTGCACATATTCTCAAAGAAGGAACATTGTACTGAAGTAACGTGGAAAAAAAGAATGCTCTTTTGCAGCATGGATGACCTTTACCATAACAGCATAATATTGACTTGAAGATATTTAGTAAACTTGGACTCTGCCGAAAATGCTCATTCTTGGGTCCAGATCCATTGATGCTGGTGTTAAGTTAACTTGCTTAAGTGGGAATTTTTCATTTTAGAAATTAAGTGTCAGGGAATTATTCCACACAGGGAGACTCTGGAGTCCACTTCTGTCCTTGCCTAAAATCCACATGCATGCTGTTCATTGGGTGTTACTAAGCAGCAGTCATGAATGGGAGAGATAAGTCATGAATGGGAACTAGTTTTTTTTTCCACTCGTTTAGCCTGAGATATTGAGGCAATTAGTGGCAATTTAACTGTTACCCTAGCGTGGGCTTTGTTTTATGAATACATCTGTAATTGTTGGGTTCAGTATTACTTTGTTAACTCCCACTAGCTCATTGTGGGTAGTATGTAATCTGATTTAAATTCCCCATTGGTGGAAAGTGATTAATGGAAGCCTTGAGTTGGGCAATTCTCAATGAATCTTGTATTGATAACCTCTTGGTTTTAATATCTGGAGATGTGGTCTGCTTTCTTACATTCCAAGCGCTTAAGATAAAGAATTAAAAAGATTTATTAACTCACTCTTCAGTAATCCCCAGTATTCTGGCCATAATTGGGAAAACTTAAACACATTTCACTTTGCTGTGAAACTGAGCTCGATCTCATTAGAATGTGTGACATATTCATCAAGTTCAGTGATGCTTTGCTCGATAATACAGTCACAAGTGTTTGGTGTACGTGAGGGTACTTTGGGCTTTGATTGTAGGCAAACATTCTAATGTTTTTTGTTGTAATTTCTAATGGGGTACATATTCCCTGTGTGGCTGCAGTTTTGTCATGTCATACCCTTAACTCCAGGTTGAATTATAGACTCTCTCCCCAGTACAGCTGATCATAGGTTTAGACCCAATGTCCAAGAGGGACTACAGCTTTCAAGCTTAGCAATGTGGTCCCATCCTTTGTTGCTACTTGCGATACGTGAGCAGAAGGTTTAATTAAATAGTTACGTAGGTTATTTTTTGACTGCTGCAGACATGATGGGCCAAAGAGCCTTTTGCTGTGCAGTGGATCTTTTATGACTTGATGTTTCAACTCTTTGAGTATACTTTTACAGAACATTGACCTTAAGTTTTAAAATTCAAACAAACTTAAAGCAAGAGCCTTGAATTAATACTTCCAGTACGCTCCAGTCCCACCAACGTCCAATGGTAAATGGACTAGCAAGTCCACAGGGAACCATCTGCACAAGTACAAAGCAGGAAATGAGAGGCAGGCGGTCAGGCTGCTAACGTTGAGTTATTTGGGCCCATAGATGGACATCCAGTTCGGTCCAAGTAGCAAACTCTTGATTCCCCAACCATGTCAAACATTAGGAATCTACCTGTGCCTCAAGGGTGTGACAGATTCAAGCAGGTAACAAAGAAATTGAGGTATTAATTGGCAGCATAGGGTGATTTGGTGATACACTAATAATTAAAAAAAAAAAATGGCCTGGGAGTTCAGAAAATGCCATCACATCCCATCGAATGGCACAGCTCTCCAGCAATCTTCACACTGGTCAGGGTGCTAGAGTGGTATGGATATCAGCTCAACTGCAAGAGGATCCACAGGAACTGGCTAGTGCAGCGTTTGTGGGGTGGAGGGAAGAGAAACCAGGAGGTAAGGGAGAGGTGCATTCAGAGGCTCGGTGGGGAGAGACAGGAGCTCAGTCAGGATGAGGATTATGACAGCGAGAGGAGGGGAATGGTGTTATGTATGTCGTTTGTGTGTTGCCCCAGTAAGAGAGTGGATCAGGTGACCTGGAGGCAGGAGCTAGAGGGGTAGTCTAAAACTGACCTTGGAACTCAGAGGACCTACAATAAAGTATTCCCTGTTCAAGTTTATCCTCTGCCAACCTCTTGTTCTATTTATGGTTCTAGTGAACCACAAACACAACAGATGAATCTTAGTGGTTGGAAGGACTGGTGGGAGATCAGAGGTTTTTGAGGTAATGATAGGGAAAGGGGTCAGGGTTAGAACAGGATTTGAATGGGAAAGAGAGAGCATCTGGGAATAGGGTTGTCAATGGGAAATGAACTCTTCTTGCAGAGCTAACAATAACAGATTGATTTTAAAAGAACATAGCAGTCCTGAATGGCATTCTCCAGTACAGAAATCTCTTGTTCTGTGAAAATTTTGTATTAAGTAGGAACCCAGAGTCAGAACGTTGTAGACTGAACTCCCACTTGTGTGCAGTTATAGGGGGATTCTCAATATTCAAGGCTTTGTGCTTCAGTTGAGACACTGTGCCCTCGGTGGAGCGTGGGGTAGAGTTACCCTACTGTTGTGGGCAATATTTACCCTCCGTCAACATCACAGAAACAGATTATTTGTTCAACATGGTGTGGGAGCTGGCTGTGAACAATTTGGTTGCTCCACCTTCCATACTACAACAATTTCAATGCATTAGATCTAAAGCACTTTGGGGGTGAATACAGTTATGAAGTGAATGATGAAAATACTGACTCTTTTTTTGAAGTATTCTGTGGAGCTGATACCACACTGTTCTAGTAATGTCCCATGTTTTGGCCTCACTACCATGGTGGTTTGGTTCAATTCCAATTGCCTTGCACTTGTATAGGCATGTGAAGTCCAAATACTGATCAGCTTTCCCACGTACTCTTGAGGTTGTCAGCTCACACAAAGCCAAATTGGCTTGTAATCCTTTTAGATAAACAATGATAATTTTGAGTCCCTAGTTGGGACCCCATAACACAATAATCAAAAGGTTAACAGGAACTTACCAAAATCAAATCAGAATGTCATTACCAGGGATGATAATGTACCCTAGCCCCTGTGAGGCCCAAATATCCCAACATGACTTTCTGAGTTGACTTTGATGTACACGAGGGATTTTACAAATGTGATTCACCATGTTACGACCAACGCTCCCCCAAAGTTGCTCACGCATTCTGAGGACTCTGCACAGCACTGGCATGTCAATCATGGTATTGACTCCCAGTTTCAAAATTCACTGCCACAGGCTGGCCTCTGAGCCCATGTAGTTGGTAAGAGAATTATAGGCAATACTGATTGTGCATCTTTCTAAAACAAAATGTTGTAATCTTGAAAACCTGGGCCTCTCTTCCTAACCACTCTGTGGCTGACCCTTCACTCCACAGTGTGCAGCAATTCAAGATTTCATTCTCGAATACAATTAGGCTTTAAATACTGGCCGTACCAGTGACAGCTAGATCTCCTCAATGAATACTTTTTAAAAATTACCAGTACGTTATTGAACTTGGAGCTTTCTCAGCAAAATTTATTGTCCAACTGTTCCTGCATAAACTTCTAAATTAGCCTTGATGCAGTGTTGCCTTATCTTGGTTCCCATGATGTGGAGGTGCTGGTGATGGACTGGGGGAGGGGCGGGGGGGAAAAACAAAGTCAGAAGTCACATGATACCAGGTTATAGTCCAACAGGTCTATTTATAATCACAAGCTTTCTTAGTGCTGTTCCGTTTGTCAGGTGACGAACATTCACCTGAGAGAGAAGCAGTGCTGCAAAAGCTTATGATTTTAAATAAACCCGTTGAACTATAGCTCCTGTGCTGTGTGTCTTCTGACTTTATTGTGATTTGGGTGAAAAGAAAATTGGGATCTGACATGCACAGCAAGACATTGTATGGTACATTGGAGCAAAGACACACTGCAGTCCTAGCACATTTTTATTTGCTTGATTTGAAGGAATGAAGAAAGGCAAAGGTGAATTTCTAATGCATAACCATCCAGAACAGGCTGCAGGAATGTAATTTGGGCCTAATAGCTGGGAATGTTTAAGAAACTGCAGGCTAAAACCTATGGGCATAGTGAGGTGCAATTGCACATGACCACTAGAAATTGGGACAGTGACTCATCTAAAACTTAAATCCTCAAGCCCCGTCTTAATATTTGAGGTGGGGTACCATGTCTCTGGACGAGATGGCATGGGGAAAAGTCATAGAGAAACCAAAATCGGGCTGGTTGTATCCTGAATACTGTCGGTCTGTTATTGCAATAATCACCCACAAATACGTGCTGAAGGAGAGACTTTTCTTCTACAGCCCCACCCAGAGGAACAACATCTATCCGTAATATGTAATCGCGTCACTGAACATTCCACAAATAGCAATGTGATAATGATCAGATAATCTGGGGTTTTTTTAGGTGGTGATTGAAGAAAAGTATTGGTCAAGGGCATGAGAAACTTGCTTGCTTTTCGTCATAACAGTGTTACTAGGTGCGTTATATTCAACATGAGAATATGTATCTGTGCATGTTGCACATGTGAATGTATCTGTGCCTATGTATTGCACAGAAACCAAAGTGATCTCCTTCGAAGGTGCAGATATTTAGCTGTTGATTGACTTGTCCCTTTAAGACTGCTGTGCAAAAGTGATTTGACTTCAGAATGTTGAAAGCAATGACACTCGGTGACTCAAAAGAGTGAGTTATTAGATTGTAATAACACCAGCATCATTGCTAATGGTGACAGACATCAAGTAATCTCATACTTTAAGAATGAATCAATTGTTTTAGATTACTGTATATGTTTCTTCTAATTAAATGATAAGCTCATATTGTTTCTCCTGGAAGGAGGACAAAGCAGCCCACCCACCACTAAAAACACACACATTCTCTTTCCCACTGGACCAGCAGTTGCAGTGGGTGTGTAGCTTTTGCACGCAATAGTGCAGCAACTCACTAAGGCTCCTCTGACAGCCCCAAAAAGCCAGGCAGCAGGTGCATGGGAGCATCAGCAAAGCCACGCACCATCCTCTCTGGGACCTGTAATGTCATTTCTTTCTTGTTGCTGGTAAAATCCCTAGAACTCTCTATCTGAGACAACAAGGTGTAGAGCTGGATGAACACAGCAGGCCAGGTAGCATCAGAGGAGCAGAAAAGCTGACATTTTGGGCCTAGACCCTTCTTCAGAAATGAGACTCTCTATCTGACTGCGTTCGGGGTGTATTGACAAGAAAGCTTTCATCTGCAATGAGGAATCAGCAACAAAAGCTGGCCTTGCAAGTAACATACACATCCATGAAAAAATACTTTGTAAGTATTGAATTCATCAGAACGTTGCAACAGCTTAGCAGATTTAGCATAAATTTTTCTAATAACCTTTGCAAGGTTTAACATTTCAACTGAAGGAAGTAAAAACATAATGACATTCCATAACAAACAGTGCAAGGCAGAAGCTGGTTTGTGATGTATGCATTTACCGAAACCTTAAAATATTTGTAACTCCTCTTCCAAAGTGTTTGAATGCTCTAGTTCCAGAATACTTGAAAACAATTTAATGTGGGACACCTCAGTACTCGGTGAGTTGCAATGTTCACTGAAAGCTGAATGGAAGAGCCAAACAAATTCACAACCTCCAACTCCCACCACCAGAGACTATTAAAGATTCTGGAATGTTCCAAAATGCCATCTAATGAAACAAAATTTGACTTAATCAGATGCTGTAAATTCATGAATCTGGTTATGAAGGGACAGAATCAAAAGAACACAAATCGCCAAAGTGATGTTAAATGTCCCGTGATGTGACTCCACAATAAGAGGATTTCATTTAAAAGCCTTTATAAAAACTGACGGCCCTGACAACAATGTACGTCCGAAGGTGAAACATGGGGTTGCAATGGACATTATTCCACACAAAAATCGGGTCCACAATGTGCTGTAACACACCAGATCAGACACTTATCCAGAGAAGTAGGAAGCGATAGAAATAAATATGCTTCCATTATGAAACATCTTTCACAATCTCATGAGATCAGCCTGAGACGATCCCTGAGCTACATTGACACAGCTGCAAATTAATTTTGACAATGTCCAATAGATACTGGGGTTGAGCATGTGACCTCTATTTCAGAATCATGAGCAGGTGTACTTGAGCGTTTCCTTTCACGTTTTGATGAAATTATAAAAACAAATTGTGCGAGTGTTCACGTGTTTTACTCCATTGTTTCCTGAAAGGTGATATATATTTGTTAAAAAATGTATTTGTTTTGTCAGAGGTGCCCTCCAACAGATATAAGATTAAGCTAGGGCTCAACCAGCCCATTCAAAGCACCGTAAGACACAGGAGCAGAAATAGGTCATTTAACCATCAAGCTCCATTGTTCAATGAGATCGTAGCGATCTGATAATCCTTAACTCCACTGTCTCTTACCCTATAACCCTTGATTCCCTTATTGATTAAATGTCTATCTATCTCAGCTTTGAATATACTTAACCCCCCAGTCTCTACAGCCTTCTGCAGTAGAAAAAGAAAATCCACAGATTGACTCCCCTCAGAGAAAAATATCCTTCTCCTTTCTGTTTTAAATGGGTGACCCTTTACTCTTAGATGATGTCCTAGACTCTCCTGCACCGGCAAATAACCTCTCCACGTCTACCCTGTTAAGCTCCACAATAATCAATAAGGTCTCATCTCATTCATTGAAACTTCAATGAGTGAAGTCCAACCTATTCAACCTCTCCGTATAAGACAACCCCTCCATACCCAGGAACAACCTAGTGAACCTCCTCTGAACTGCCCCCAATGCCTGTATATTTTCCTTACATAAGGGTTGCAAAACCGTTCACAGTATTCCAGCTGTGGTCAAAATGTTCCTCTGTAACAACATTGTGGTGTATCTACACCAAACAGACTACAGCAGTTCAAGAGGCAATCCACTACCAACTTCTCAAGGTCAATAGAGTTAGGCAACAAATGCTGGCTTAACCAGCAATGCTCATATCCAATGAATAAATTTTTAAAAAACTATCCTATTAGTGTTCTTGATCACCTGCTGTACCCATGTACTAATCTTTTATGACTCATGCACTATAACTCCTAAATGACTCTGCAACTCAGGTGAAGCATTGCCTAGCCACTGACAGTCTTAAACCTGTCGCAGGTTGGTTCTTTTTGGATTCATCTAATATTGGTATCCTCTGATTGTCCATCCCTCCATGAATGGGAACAGTTTCTCTCCATCTACTCTATCCCAAACCCCTTATGATTTTGAACATGTCAATCAAATCTCCTCCTAAACTTCTCTTCTCCACGGAGAACAGCCCCAGAGTCTCCAGTCTGGCCTTGCAGCTGATGTCCCTCATCTCTTTTTTACGTAAATCTTTTCTGCAGATTCTTCAGGACTTTACATCCTTCAGAAAGTCTGGTGGCCAGAATTGGACACAACAGTTGAACCATTGTTTTACGAATGTTCACCTTGTTTTTAATATTCTATGCCGCCCTTTCTATAGTTCAGTTCTCTTGTGCCTTTTTAACTACTTGCTCTAACCTGCCCTACCACCTGCCAACAATTTGTGTACATGTACTCCAGCTCCCTCTGTTCCTGCACTCCCTTTACACTCGTACCCATTTGATTATGTTATTTCTCCTTGTGCTTTTGACCAAAATGCATCACTTTACATTTTCCAGCATTCAGTCTGAACAAATACATGTCCAAGTATTTCTCCAGCTTGCTATGTCCTTCTGAAGTTCACAAGAATCCAGTCACAGTTCAAAGTACACTTTCAATTTTAAATCTTTTCCAGGATTTGAAATTGTGCCCTGTCCCCACAAGGCTGGGCTTTTAATATACATCAAGAAAAGTAAAGGTCCCAGTGCTGAGTACTGGGGAACCCCACTGTATGCCTTCCTCCTGTTCAGTCCTACTCCCCATTTCCAATCAATCTCACATCCATGATGCCACAGTCCCTTTTGTTCCAGTGGCTCCACCTTTGTTGACAACCCTGTTGTGTGGTCCCTTATCAAACAGCTTCTTGAACATGTCATGTACATCACATTGCCTTCCTTGGCCTGTGTATTAGTTCACCAGAAAAGTCCATTAAATTAGCTTAAGCAGAGTTTGCCTGCGCAAATCTGTGCAGCGCCTCCCTCATTGATCATCATTTGTCCAAGCAACTTCTGATTTTGTTATAGAATTGTTGTTGCTGCAAGTTTTCCAAACACCGAGGTTCTACCTGACTGGTAGAATCACAGAATCACAATTATTACATTGCAAAAGGAGACTATTCAGCCCATTGGGTCTGTACTAGCTCTCTGAGCATTTTAGCTCCCTGCCAATCTCCTGTCTTTGTCCATGTCCATTTAAATCATTATCTGGTGCTCTCCTGAACTTGCCTCTGTGACACTCCAAGGCAGTGTATTCCATTTCCTATATGGAAATATCTTCTCTCCCATCATGTTTACTTCTTTTGCGAATCATTTTAAAACTTTGCTTCTTAATCTATTTATGAGTGTTTCTCCCTACCTGCTACATCCAGACCAGTCGTGATTTTGAAAACTTATATCAAATCTCCCCTTAGCCTTCTTCTCTCCAAGGAAAACAGTTCCAGCTTCTCCAATCTTTCCTCATAATTGAAGCTTCTCATCCCTAGAACCATTCTTACAAACTTCTTCTGCACTTTCTCCGATACAGTCACATTCCTCCTTTTAGAGTGGAATCCAGAACTGTACACAATATTCCAGCTAAAGTCTAACTGGTGTCTTCTATAACTTCATGATAACCTCCCTACTATTTTATGTGGCCTAGAACACTCTATCCTTCATTAACAACTGTCCTGCCACCTTTTACAATTAATGTACAGATGACAGCCAGGTCTCTGCTCCAGCATACCCTTTGGAATTGTACTCTTTATTTAACACAGATTTTCCACATTCTTTGAACAAAATTGCACTGCCTCACACTTCTCCATGTGGAACTTAATCTACCCACTCCACTAACATGTCAATGTCCTTTTGAAGTTCTACACTGTCCTCCTCAAACTTTACAATTCTCCCGAGATTTGTGTTGTACACAAACCTTGAATTTAATACCCACACTGAGGACATCACGATAAACCTTGCTCCAGCCCAGAAAATATCCATCGACAGCTACCCTTCGTTTCCTGTCACTCAGCTAATTTTGTATCCATGTTGCAACTGACCCTTTTATTCGATGACGTCTAACTTTCCTCACAAACCTGTCGAGTGGCAACTCCATTCAACAGCTTTTGGAAGATCACAACATCAGCCTTCCTTTAATCAATTCTCTGCTACCTCATCAAAAAAAAACTCTAGACATTTAGTTAGACAATGATTTTTCCTGAACAAATCCATGCTGACTGTTTCAAAACAATCCACATGGTACAACTGTTTCTAGAAATTTTCTCACCACCAAAGTCTTTAAGCAGACCTTTTCTTCTTTAAGTTAATTTCTATCTCCATTGTCGATGAACTACATGATTTCCCATCAACCTTTGGTTCCAGTCGATTTGGCCCAGTTCCGTTCTAGCTCATTCAAATCCACTCTCCGCCAGTTCAGCAATGGATTGACCAATGTCATTTTATGCCATCATCCTAACATTGATGAAACAATGGTCACTGTTCCCTAAACCTACAAGGCCTACCTCATTCCCAAGGACCAGGTCGTGCCTCCTTCCTTGCTGGACTGGACACATAAAGGAAACAAACTGCCATTCTCCTGAATTCTCCTGAATACAACTGAGGAATGCTTGTCCCTTGCTGCCCCATTCAGTACCACCATCCCAGTCTATATATGGCTAATTAAAGTCCCCCATTACCACTGCCCTATGATGCTAACACCACTTTGTAATTTCTTTACAGATTTGTTCCTCTCTATCCTTCCCACAAGCTGGTGGTCTGTATTTTACGTGGAGCAATACAATTATGCCCTTTTTGTTCCTTAGCTTTGGCCAAATTGATTCAGTTCCTGAACACTCTGAAACATCCTCTCTCTGCACTACTGCAATGTTCTCCTGAATCAATAATGCCACACCTCCTTTTTCTCCATTGCTATCTGTTCTGGAGATCTAGTAACTTGGGAATATGTAACACCCAGAATCAGCCCTTCCTTACATCAGGTCCCCATTTTCAGCACAACATCATTATTCCACATGCCAATCTGTGCCTGTAATTTCCAGTCTTATTGCCTCTATTCCACGCATTCACATACATACAGTGTAATCCTGATTCACTGTTCCTTATTTTCTCCTTTACTATGACTCCAGTTGTTAACTTACTCTTCTTCTTTTCAGTGCTATCCACCTCTCCAGCATGTTGTGCATCCTGGTGTCACTTTCTAATATTCCGCCCTGGTTCCCAGAACCCTGCTGAGTTAGTTTAAACCCTCCCCAACAGTATTAGCAAAACATCCACAAGGGAAGCAGCACAAGGGATGCAACCCATCCGTCTCTCCCACAGCCAGTCCCAGAAATCTATAGCCACCCCTCCTGCAGCTGCACAATCATCTGTTTAACCTTCCTATTTCCATACATACTTGCACAAGGCACTGCAAGATTCCCACTTCAAAGGTCCTGCCTGCTAATTTCCAACCTCACTCCCTAAATTCCAGGTACAGGACCACATCCCTCTTTTAACCAATGTCCTTTGTACCAATGTGACTGCAATCTCTGACTGCTCACCTTCCCCCAGAAGAATGTCCCCCAGCCATTCCATGACATCCTAGCACCAGGGAGGAACAAACCATCCTGGAATCACACTGATGGCTACAGAAACGCCTGTCTATTCACCTCAATCTGGAATCCAACACCAGCTCTGTCCTTCCACTCCTCTCCCTGCAGTCCGGGCCCTGCTGCTCTCCATCAAAGGATCTATCATTGCACCAACATCCCGGTTGGATAGTGGATTAATGAATAGGTTAACTGGCCACTATGCACTACCTGCCTGTATTACTCTTTTACTGCCTAGTGATTACCCATTTCCCACCTGCCTGCTTGTCCCTAACTTGCAGTCTGAATGTGATACACACCCAGTTCTCTGCCACACAGATACAACACAGTGACTCTAGCCATATTTACCCTGTCACATCCTCAAAGCCTCTTGTATATTCCAATAAGGTTGCCTCTCATTCTTCTATATTCCAATTAACACAGGCCCAACCTACTCAAACCCCTTCTCCACACCCAGCGCCTTCTCTGGACTTCCTCCAATGTTGGTGTGTCTTACATCAATAATGGGACTAGCATCCTAACTCACTTTTCTGACAGGTCATGGTGGCATTAACCATGTTTCCAGTGTTCTTGTTAAAATGGGATTTGGGACAATCAAGCAACTTGCTACTTTCTGAAATATTGAATGGGCTGGAAAATAAAGGTATCCATGAGGAAGACTCAACGTGGGATACCAATAACATAGCCAATGGAGCTATCATTCCTAGCTGTAGACATTCAAAATTAAAGATTTCTCCTTAAATGACAAAACCACTGACTTACCCTGAATTCACCACTTTTAAATTCGAGGGTGGTTTACACAAAATCACACGGTGAGTTTTATTGCCGGCAATTACTGGTTAGGCAATGTTTCACATTCTAACTGTAATTTAAACTAGATACATTACACAAGGAAACGTGAATTGTAATTTTAGAAAAGTATTGGAGATTAATTACAGCAACTAGATTGCATTTGGGATTAAACGATAATAAAACTATAATTGAATTCTTCACAGCAGATTCATACTCAAATAAAAAGTGATCTAGCAACTGGGAACAAGTATAAGTCTGAGAGAATGGAAATTCGCCAAGCTAACTATTGTTGAACATTATTAGCAGCCCTGAAAAACAACTCCAGTTGACTTACACTAAAAATAATAATTTTAATTGGCATTTTAATTAACTTGATTTATTCAGCTAAGGCTATGATTAACAATATAGGGTGGTGAAGTATTATTCATTGTAAGTGATAGCAAGATTACAGTGTTAAACACATTATCATAGAATACCTTTAATAAATTATTCAATGTTTGGGTGATTTACTCTTGTATGGTGGCAGAAGCCAGGCGTGGATGTTGTTTTGGCTAAGGTTAGAGAATGAAATGCAGTGAAATGATAAGAGTTGAAAATTAAGTTAAAATGAAGTTAAATTCCAGACAACAAGCATGGGGCTGGATGAACACAGCAGGTCAAGCAGCATCATAGGAGCAGGAAAACTTGACGTTTCGGGCCTAAACCCTTCATCAGAAAAATCAGAAAGA
>JAHRHZ010000094.1:0-22707 GCA_024137785.1 Ginglymostoma cirratum | reverse complement strand
TCTTTCTGATTTTTCTGATGAAGGGTTTAGGCCCGAAACGTCAAGTTTTCCTGCTCCTATGATGCTGCTTGACCTGCTGTGTTCATCCAGCCCCAAGCTTGTTATCTCGGATTCTCCAGCATCTGCAGTACCTTTTATCTCTTAAATTCCAGACAAATTAGGTTTCAGTTAATCTCTTTCTGGGATTCAGTATTGGGGTGTCCCATTAACACAGCTGTTATGCTGTAAAATAGCTGCAGTCTTTGGCGAGTTTCCTTCACATTTAAGGTGCAAATCCAACCATTTCTTGATGCTCATGAGGAAGTTGACATTTTTGCAATGCTGACATTGAGTTGTCCTGTAATTTGTTATGTATGGCGATAGAAGTCATATCTTTCCTGAGCTGCTCCTTTTAACACAATAGTAATTGTGTACGCCTTTATATTTTCCCAACAAATTCTGGGCAAATTTAAAGTTGTAGCTATTACGAGGGGGCACAGTCTTAAAGTGAGTGGAGGTAGATACGGGGGAGACGTCAGAGGTAGGTTCTTTACTCAGAGAGTGGTCGGGGTGTGGAATGCATTGCCGGAGAGGGTAGTGGAGTCAGCCTCATTAGGGGCATTTAAGTGGCTATTAGATAGGCATATGGATGATAGTATAAGGTAGGGGTGGAGGTTAGATAGACCTTAGGTTTAGGGTAAAAGTTCGGCACGACATCGTGGGCCTGTACTGTTCTCTGTTCTAAAGTTGAGTCAAAAGCGCTTGAAATCTTTGCCATGTGACCATTTAATGAAAATTGTGGGGTGTTCTTTTCAAATAGTCACGCACAGGATACAATCTACTGGCACCTCCAACTTTACACTTGGATCAATTCTGTTCCATTACAATCAACTTTTATTCCTAAATAATTCCAACTGACAAACTATGTTTCAGCTCATCCGTTTTTTTAATGATAGCCTGTCCGCAATTTTAGGAGAAATCTTTAATTTTTAATGGCTACAGCTAGGAATAAAACTTCACTTAGCTTCCAAGTCACCCCCTTTTTGGGGGTAGGGGGAGGGTGTCCGCTCCCGCAAGAATTCAGAATCCAGTTCCCTACAAGCTGCCGCTGTTACCCCGTGAAGGTCCACCAGGGGGCAGAGACGATCCACGATTCTCTTGGTTCCAGGTGAGTTTGGTAAATCGATGGCCAGAGTCTCTGGTTAATTTCTTCTCTGCAATGCGGTATGTTCAAAATTCCAGGTCAGTGCGACTCACTACAGGCTGACCTCCTAAGAAATGAGGCGGAAACTCCTTTGCAGAGCAGATGGTTTGAGATAACGGGTGTTTTTTTTTTGCTGGTGTAGGATTTTAACAGGGTATTACATCGGTTTGCAACACTTTGCTTCCAGTGGTGTGTGCTGGTTGTGTGAAATTCCCCGTTCGCCTCAGCTACTTGTTGCGTAGTATGTTTCTGCCGAATTGCTCACTGTTTATGGGTAATTGTTTTATATTTATGACCCAGTGTTAAAAAAACAAACACCGCAGATTCTGAAAATCTGAAATAAAAACAGAAAGTGCTGCAAACACTCAGCAGGTCTGACAGCATCTATGGAGAAAGAGAGAGAGAGAGTTTCCATTTCAGACAGTAACTCCCGGTTCTGGTGACAGCTCGTCCAACTGAAATATTGACCTTAATTCTTTCCTTCCATAGCTGCTGCTAGACCAGCAATTTTCTGCTTTAATGTTACATTTCGTATCTCTGGTTTTAGAATCTCTCAAGTGGAAATGTTTGTTTTTTCAATGTTTACTCTCTTGACCCCTTTCTAAATGTTCACGTGAAAACGCTTGATAGACATCTCCTGTCTAGAAAAGATTCCTATCCTGTCCTCCTTTTTTGTTAGGTATCATCCTAATGAATCTTGTACCTTTCTATATTTTGACCATCTAAAGACTGAACTGATCACTGTGTGCTATGGTAATCTAACCAATGTTTTTTAAATGGAACTTCTCTGGAAATTAATGATGCACTTGTTTTCTCTATGTTAGTCCACGTAACATATGCCACAAAGACTCAGTTTTGTATTGAGACAGATATCTGGAAATTTGTTAACAGCGATGCATTGCTAATATCACACCTACTACTTACCTACGCAGCCTAGGGTATAAGCTTACTTACAGTGCTAATGTAACATTGCTGACTGTCCATCAAACTGAATGTACCCAGTAAGATGAAGACACTTTTTAAACCAGGGCAGTACATCCTGTGGTGCTGTCTAGCTGTCTTAAATAAATAGTGTCTTTCTGAAATCTCTGCAGTTATCCAACAATGATCACAGTGCATGGTTTGCTTTTATTTATGGCCTTTTTAAACTGTGACGTTACTTTGAGTGATTTTAGTACCTGGATGGCTATTAGGATCTCGGATTTAGTAATCTTTGTATTACACCCACATGCTAGTGAGTTTAGAAATAGCAGGATGGAGCAGATGAATGTGCGTCTGGCGACTCGAAGCAGGGAGCGGTGGCTTTAGATTTTTGGAACATTGTTTTGGGTGAAGCTGGGACTTGTACAGACTGGATCTGAACAGAACCAAGGCCAATATCCACATTGGGATGGGACAATTTGCTGGAGCCACTGGGGAGGTTTAAGCTAATTTAGCACAGGTTTGGGAAAAGAAAATGGGACGTTGGAAAGGATCAAGACAGACAGTACTAAAATAAACAATAGTTCAGTGGATGTGGGAATGTAAGAAGGTTTATGGTATGTGAATGGACAGAATGTGGTAACAGTGGGTGGAGAGCTGCAGGCTCATGTGGGAGCTCACGCCTTTGTGCATCAGCCTTTGAAAGGTGGATGGGCCATATTGGAGACTAAATGCCATGACTTGTCCTTGGTATAATCCGTTCGGAGCTACAAAGGTGGGACTTTCCTTTAGGCGGACGATCAAGAGAACCTGCCAGTACTCCTTGAGTAAATGGATCTTGGTAATGTGAGCTAAGCTATGTCCCCTAACTTAGTTATGCAATCTTCCAGCCAGTGTATTGGGTAAAAGTTGGCTCCAGTCACTGCATTAACTTCCAGTGTTAATGCAGAGGCTATGGACCTTGGTCACGAGGACAACTGGAGAAGTTCAGCTACTGCTGCTTGGCTTTATTAGTTGGTTCTCCAGCATATAGTTCATCTCCTCCTGAATCTGGGCCTAGCAATTGGGGAGTTGCCTCTAGATAAGCCTCTCCCACCTACAGCAAAAGTAATGTAGCCTGGCTTGTCTCTGCATAACCCTTAAATGCCATGGGCAGCGTTATTAAATCTGCTTGCTGTTGTGCACCTTGATGGGTAAATCAGGAGCCTGAGTTTGTTCATGTGTCTGTATGAGACAGCTGGGTAGTAGCTGGTTCAGTACAGGCCTCTGCCACATCCCACTACGATTCATCCCCCAATGCCATCCTCATCCTTTAGTTCAGTATCAGCGAGACAGACTGTTACTTCCTTTTTGGTGGTATTGTTTTATCATGTTGGCCTGATACAGTCTTTGCTGCTTATTCCCTGATCTGAGGTCTCAGCCTCCCTGAGCTTCAGTGACTTGGTAAAGCAGGCTTTTAAAGATTCCCGTGGTGTTGGCTGGGGCTCCTGGCTGAAAGCTTCACCTGTCTGTCTGACTTTCGAATCAATGCTATTTCAGTGATTTCCAAATGTTCCCGGGTCACTCTTGGAACTCTGCTGCTATATAGTCTAACATGGAGACTTCTCTTCTGTCCCAGGTATTTTCTAATTGACCAGCACAGAGATGGTATCGCCCACCTCTGGTGCATGTGGAATTGGGAGGCAATGGCCGGACTGTTAATCCGGAGACCCAGATAACTTCTGGGGACCCAGGTTCGAATCCTGCCACAGCAGATGGTGGAATTTGAATTAAGTGAAATATCTGGAATTAAGGATCTAATGATGACAGTGAATCCATTGTCGATTGTTGGAAAACCCATGTAATGTCCTTGAGGGAAGGAAACTGCCGTCCTTACCTGGTCTGGCCTACATGTGACTCCAGAGTCACAGCAATATGGTTGACTCTTAACTGCCCTTTGGGCAATTAAGGACGGACAATAAATGCTGCCTGGCCAGTGATGCCCTCGTCTCATGAATGAATAAAAAAAAATTGAGTGTGGGTCTCCAGGCTCATAGACTACCACTATGCCACATGAGCATTTCCTGTTTTTGTTCTGAAATCCTGGTCTTGATGAGTTTCAGAGGTGCTCGCTTTCGGTGCAGGTACACAAGTTCAAATGGAACAAAACTACTGGTCTTATTGGATGAATCACTGGTGGTTACTGGAGGAGATCCAGTCCTTTATCCCAGCCATGGGGGTATTCATGGCAGCATGTTCCCATCATTATTTCATGGTCTAATGTTACCATTCTAACACCCCCTGTAACTGTGAGTGATGCATTGACAATTTCTGCTGAGTCAAACCCAGGCTCCTCATCACTTATCTTCAGGTCTTCCTTGATGCTTCAACATGAAGTTTGAGCTCTGGTATGACTGGACTTTGATGCACAGACCAGGCTGGATGAAGAATTGGGTTAATTCCCTCACATCTGTTTGGGGGAAATTGTTCTTAGTGTGTTAGGAAGGTGTAACAGTTGCAGTTCCTCGCACTATTACTCTATGATACTTGTGTTAGCTCCCATAACACAGCACGGTGGCTCAGTGGTTAGCACTGCTGCCTTACAGCACCAGGGACCAGGTTCAATTCCAGCCTTGGGCAACTGTCTGTGTGGAGTTTGCACATTCTCCCCGTGTCTGCGTGGGTTTCCTCCCACAGTTCAAAGATGTGCAGGTTAAGTGGATTGGCTGTGGGAAATTGCCCCATAGTGTACAGGGAAATGATGGGATACAGGATAGGGTGAGATGCTCTTAGGGAGGTCATTTGCAGACTTAACAGGCTGAATGGCCTCTATCTACACTGTAGAGATTCTGTGAACATAAGAACAATATGTGGGTCATGGTACTGAAGAATTCAGTTGACAGCACCTGGTATATACATAAACACACCCACAAGCACAACCACAGACATAAATGCAACTAGGGACAGGCAATAAATGCTGGCCAGCCAGCAATGCCTACATCCCATGAGTGAATTAAAACAAAAAGGTCACAGCCAGTGTGTTCTAACAAGAACCAGAAGTTGTGTATGTGGACTCAAGCAGAGCAATTTGTGTCTGCTACAGCCCCATGTCCCTCCGCATTTCATGCTGCAAGAGGACTCCGTAAGATGGAGACGGAGAGTGTTCTACCATCGGATCACCTGACATATTGATGACATCATGAACGTGTCTCATGTGAGAACCTCTGAGGAGATGGGTCCCCAGCGATGGCCTGGATCTGCTACAAACCCGTTTTCTGTTGATCAGCGTCCACGGAGTCCACAAACACCTTTTCTGATGATTCCTGAAAATCCAGCATCGGAGTTGTAGATGTGTAGGTCCCATTGCAGGTTGGAGCTTTTCCTATAAACTGACACGTTAGCAGGTGCTGCAAATCCTTACTATGACCTTGTGGAGACACAGCCGATAGAACACATGTGAATAGGAGTTTAGGTTTTGTGTGTATGCCCACATTGTTGTCCGTGTGAACCAGGTTCACTTGCCATAATGTTCCTGACCGTACCTCACAGATAGCACTACCTGGTGGATCAGTGTCCACTTCTCATGTGCAGGTCTGTAAGGGACAGGGTCTTCATTTCCTCATTAGCACCTTCTTTTTAACAGCCCAGCACTTAGGGACTGTTTCTGCATCTGCTTCAATGTGAACAAGCTGGGCCAGTGTTTTTACTCACTGGGTCAGTTTGTTGGGGCAGCTCTGTTCATTACCTCTTTATGGGTTTGGGGGTTGGGGGTGGTTCTCATAGGCTCCAGTAAAAGTGTCCAGAGAAGCAAAGCAGAGAGGCTTCAGCTGGTAGAGTCACCCTGGCCTCCTTTAGCTACCCCTGTCTGTGTGAGCACGCAGTTAGGGGAAATGACGGGCTCTTTTCTCTGCAGTCTCCCTGACATCAGTGGGATTCTCGGATACTGTTACCTTTGATCCCAGCAGCTCCTTGCTGAGGAGCAGGTCAGTCCATCATCACTGGTTTCAACACAAGGTCACTGCCTGGAAGCACCTGGTAAAGATTGATCGGTGTGTCCCCCTGCTTCAGTCCCTTTCCACAGCACCTTGTGATACACATTCTCCTCTCTGCTGGGAATACCATGTCTTTTCCCTCTGTACAGTCTGACTGGTCCTGATATCACACAGTATCAGATCAGCTTCGCCTCTCTCTGGGGAAATATGGTCACCTTTCCTTTGGATCCAAAATCCAGCAACCCTCGGGGATTTATTTAGCTCCACTCACGCTCTCGCGAGGAGTTCACAGGAACAGACCGAGACACAGCCGTATCTGCTAACTGGCTCCCATTCTGTGCATGGGTTACTTTACACACCAACAGAACTGTCATTAATTTCAGTTTAATGTTCCTCAGTGACCTACAATCCTCATGGGTTCCAAACTGTAAGGAACCCTGCCCCCCACTTTCCCAGTAAACCAACCAGAGCAGCTGAAATTAGGAAATCTTCTTAAATTCCATCCAGCTCCCTGATGAGTTGGCCTGCTCTTGCCAATCTTCAAACTAACTTTTTAATCAGCCCTTATCTATAGTTTCTTCATTGAAACAAATTTAGTTCGCCTTGTCTCTGGGTGACACTCCTTTGTGAGCAGTATGGCCATCATGTCTTCAGTTCTATAGCTGAGGAAGTTCACTTGCTGTGGCTTCATTGTATTGTAATTATTTGTATAAGTTTACATTTCTAGCACAGACCTAACCTGTTACGGGTAACGGACCTCAAGATTACTTTAATGTCATATCAACTATTGTTTCATGTTTTGGTTTCAAAGCTGTAACAGTTACATTTCAATGAGTAAGAAAAATTCC
Source organism: Ginglymostoma cirratum (assembly GCA_024137785.1). Lineage (NCBI taxonomy): Eukaryota > Metazoa > Chordata > Chondrichthyes > Orectolobiformes > Ginglymostomatidae > Ginglymostoma > Ginglymostoma cirratum. The sequence goes on along the minus strand of JAHRHZ010000094.1, from coordinate 15,784 downwards.
AAGGAATTTGAAACACATGGTTAACTGGTGATGTTCAAGAGAATATCAAACATAAAACATATTGTGCAGAGACAGACTGGGAGCTTCAACAGGAAGTAAAAAAAGTCCAGAAAATGTAATAAAGAGGGAAACATTAGAGTCTGAGAGATCGCTAGCCAAAAATATAAAAACTGAGAGTGAGAATTTCTATAAAGATTGAAAACGTGGTTAAAAAAAGTGACCATTTGGTCCTTTACAAGGTGATACTGGAGAATTAGTGATGGACAATATCTAAATGGCAGATGAATTGAAGAGGTATTTTGCATCAGTCTCCATGCAGCTCAGTGGTTAGCATTGCTACCTCACAGCGCCAGGGACCCGGACCCAGGTCCGATCCCACCCTCGGTGACTGTCTGTGTGGAGTTTGCACATTCTCCCTGCGTCTGTGTGGGCTTCCTCCAGTTTCCTCTCACAGTCCAAAGATGTGCAGGCTAGGGTGGATCGGCCATGCTAAGTTGCCCCACAATGTCTAGGGATGTGCAGGCTAGGGTTGGTGTGGACTTGATGGGCCGCAAGGCCTGCTCCCGTACTGGAGGGATTCAGTGAATTATAGAACGTTGAAGTAATTTCTGTAAATCAGGCAAAGGGAGGGATGCGGGAACAGGATAGAGCAGTGGGCTCACTAGTACTTGGGCTTTGAGGGACTTTGTCCCAGGGTCTCAAAAGAAGTGGTTCATGAGACAGTTGATGATTTGGGGATGTCCCTATTTGATTGGATGTTGGTGAATATAATGCCCTTTATTGAAAAAAGGAGGAAGACAGAAAGAGGCCTGATGGTTTAAGATCTGTCGTGTACAAGCTATTATTCCAGCGACTCTAGTAGGGTTACTTGGATACATTCAAGTTAATCAGGCAGAGCCGGTGCGTTTTTTGAGATAAAGAAATCCTGTTTGGCCAGTCTATTGGAGTTTTCTTTTGAGAAAATAACATGCTGTGCATAAAAAAGGGAAGTGGTGGTTGTACGGTACTCAGGTTTCCGAAGGTGTTTGTAAACGTGCCACATCTAAAGTTGTTGTGGAAAATGAAAATAAAAGCTCATGGTCTAAAGGGTCACATATTGACCAGGATGGAAGATTTGTTTCCTGCTAAACCAGCCAGAGTATAGACAAAAATAGGCCTCTTCCAAACTGGGAAGATGTGACTAGTGGTGTTCCACTGGGATTGGTGCTATGGCATCAACTGTTTACAATTTTTATGAACGACTTGGACGAAGGGACACAATGTCTGATTACTAAATTTACTGAAGACACATGGCTAAGGAATTAAGTTGTGAAGGGGTGCTATAAATATAAATAGGTGAAGTAGGTGGACAAAGACCTGAGCATTGGATTATAATGTGGGAAAATGTGAAGTTATCCATTTTTGGCAAGAAGAATTTAAAAAAAGCGTGTTATATTAACGATGAGAGATTGCATAGCTCAGAGGTGTCTTCGTGAATGAGTCACAAAAGGCTCGTATGCAGTCAAAGCATGTAGTTGGGAAAGCCAGTAGAATGTTATCATTTAGTGTGAGGGGAATTGAATACTAAAGTAGGGAGGTGATACTGCAGTTGTACAGCACACTGATGAGACCGCATCAGGAGAACTGTGTACGGTGTGGGTCACTTTATTTAAGGAAAGATGTAAATGTATTGAAGGCTGTTCAGAGAAGATTTCCCAGACTGATACCTTGAACGGGTGGGTTGTCTTGTGAGGAGAGATTAGACAGGCTCAGCTCGTAGCTGCTGGAGTTTAAAGTATAAAAACCAACTTGATTAAAAAGGGCCCTTGACAAGATGGACGTGGAAACAGATCTTTTGGTTCAACTCATTCACGCTGACCAAGTTTCCCAAGTTAAACCAGTATCAATTGCCTGCATTTGGCCTGTATCCCACTAAACCCTTCCTATCCATGTACCTGTCCAAATATCTTTTATATGTTGTAACTGTACCTACCTTCTCTAGTTCATTCCACATACACACCATCCTTTGTGTGAAAAAGTTGCCCCTTAGGTCCCTTTTAAATCTTTCCCCTCCCACCTTAAACCTATGCCCTCTAGTTTTGAACTCCCCTGCCCTGGGGAGAAAACCCTCTATATTCACCTTATCTATGCCCCTTATGATTTTCTAAATCTCTATAAGGTCATTCCTGAGCCTCTGACACTCCAGGGAAAAAATTCCCGATCTGTTCAGCATCCCCTTATATCCCAAACCTTCCAGTCCTAGCAACATCCTTGTAAATTTTTTCTGAGCACTTTCTAGTTTAACAACATCCTTTCTATAACCGGGCAATCAGAATTGTACACAGTACTCCAAATGTGGCCTTACTAATGTCCTGTTCAGTTGAAACATGACGTCCCAACTCCTATACTCGATGCTGTAACTGATGAAGAAAAGCATACCCAATGCCGCTTTCACCATCCTGTCTATACGGCTCCACTTTTATGGAACTTTGAACCTGCACCTCATGGTCCCTCTGTTCAACAAAACTCCCCTGGGCTCCACCACTAACTGAGAGTCCTGCCCTGATTTGCCTTACCAAAATGCAATGCCTTGCATTTATCAAAATTAAACTTTGTCTGTCAATTCTCGACCCATTGGCCCATCTGATCATGATCCCGCTTACCCTGAGGTAACCTTCTTCTCTGTCCACTGTACCACCCAATGTTGGTGTCATCTGCAAACTTACTAACCATACTTTCTATATTCTCATCCAAATCATTGATATCAATGACAAACAACAGCGGACCCAGCACTGATCCTTGTGGCACATCACTGGTCACAGGCCTCCAGTCTAAGGAACAACCCTCTACTGTCACTCTTTGTCTCCTACCTTCAAACTAATTTTATACCCAATTGGCTATATCTCCCTGGATCCCATGTGATCTAACCTTACTAACCAGTCTACCATGTGGAACTTGACAAAGGCTTTTCCCTGGTATATATGTGACATTCCAGAATTCTCGGACATATCTCCTTTTTATTAAAATTATTGGAGACTCTAGAACTATGGGTCACTGTTTAAAATACTACCACAATAATACTTAACACTGGAGCCCCCCAGGGATGTGTACTCAGCCCCCTACAGTACTCCCTGTACACCCACGACTGTGCTGCCAAATTCTGAACGAACACCATTTACAAGTTCGCTGATGACACCACCGTGGTGGAACAGATACCTAACAACGACAAGTCAAAATACAGAAGGGATATAGAGCACTTGGTGACGTAGTGGAATGAAAACAATCTGTCTCTCAACATCGGAAAAACTAAAGAACTGATCATTGATGTCAGAAAGAAAGCAGGAGAACACGCCCCCATCTACATCAACAGAACTGAGAATGAGAGAGCGAAGAGCATCAAGCTCCTCGGAGTGACGATAACTGACAACCTGTCCTGGACTTCCCACGTAGATGTGACGGTCAAAAAGACTCAACAACGCCTCTTCTTCCTCAGGCGGCTCAGGAAATTTGACATGTCCATAAGGTCCCTCACCAACTTCTACAGAAGCACCGTTGAAAGCATACTGTCCGGGTACATAACAGCCAGGTATGGAAACCAGGCCAATGAAGGCAAGCATTCCAAATGCCACCTTCACCACCCTGTCTATGCAACTCCACTTTCATGGAACTATGTACCTGCACTCTGAGGTTCCTCTATTCAACAGCATTCCCTAAAAACCAGGTGTTGCCCATTCAATCCAAAGATGAGGCAAAACTGTTTCTCTGAGGGTTGTATTTGGAATGCCGTTCTTGAAGGTGGTGAAAGTGGACCCCTTAAATATTTGTAAGGCTGAGGGAGATGGACTGTTGAGGTGAAAAGGGTGTGCAGGGCATGTAACAGTAAGGAGCTGAGGTTACAATCAGGTCAGTCATGATCTTATTGAATGGTGGAACAGCCACAAGGGCTTTAATAGCCTATAGCTGCTTTGAATTCTGATGCATTTAAACGTGCTTAATGACACATCCCTGAGGGGATTATTTCTAAAGATTATAAGGATTAAAAAAAATTATTGCCAGCACTGTTACAGTAAGAATATGTAACAAAGTTAGTTATCGGTTTGACCGATAATCAGTGACATTGGTCTTTTGGGGTGGGCACGGTGGCTCAGTGGTTAGCACTGCAGCCTCTCAGTGCCAGGGACCCAGGTTTGGTTCCAGCCTCGGGTGACTATCTGTGTGGAGTTTGCACATTCTCCCCGTGAATGTGTGGATTTCCTCTGGGTGGTCCGGTTTCCTCCCACAGTCCAAAGATGTGCAGGCTAGGTGGATTGGCCATGCTAAATTTACCAGGGATGTGTAGACTAGGTGGGTTAGCCATGGAAAATGCATGGTTACAGGGATAGAGTAGGTGGGTGGGATGGTATTCAAAGGGTTTGTGTGGACTCAATGGGCCAAATGGCCTGCCTCCATACTATAGAGATTCTCTGACCGTTGCAGGGAGAGGAATGGCAGAGTAGAAAGAATAGTCCCATTGACTGTCAATTCTACTTTATAAATTCCAGGGTATGGAGACACGCTTTAATGAAAGGAGCAGGCAATGTTCCTCTGTATGCGGACCCAGTAATGAGTTCACCTTCTTCATTATGGGAAGATTTGAGGGGAAGATGCTCTAATTGAATGAAATCATTTGCTTTTTACCCATTAGTTCATCAATTGCTTCCCCGCCACTGGTTAGTCTCATTGTAAGATAGAATGAGTATTGATCATAGTGATGATCATAGTCATGATTGGCACAAGAAATTAACATCTCACCAGGGAATTGCAGTATCTTGTTGGTGCCCCTATCAGGAATGGTAATAAATATTCACGATGACATTTACTTTGCTGAGAAATACTGAACGATACTCCAACATTAACAAGCTCATTATTTTGGATGACATTTATTCTCACATAAATGACAATACTGTATTTATATCCGAACACGGTTAATGTACACTCACCAACTAGCTGACTGTCTAGCTATGTTAAATATTCAAAAGTCACATGGATAAAAAAGTTTCAATCAGGACTTACAAATGCGCAATTAATTTGTAGACATAAAGGTCAGCAGAGGTGATTTTTTTTTTTTTTTTCTTCATTGAGTTTCTGTTTCTGGCCCTGACATAAGCACTTCACCTCTCCACATTGCTCTAAGTAAACACTGTTAATGAAGACATTGGTCCCATTCTGTTCTGCAGACTTCCACTGTGCTCTGTGTCATTGGTTTAGATGTCAGTCTGAATGGAGATGATGCTGAATTTCCAGTTCAAATGTTTCCATCAAAACATTGCAGGCAAACCACACCTGTGTTCTCACGTTCTTTGATAGCCCATGTCAGAATTTCAGGCCTGATCCCTTTAAGCATGAATGCATTTGACCCTTAAACTTATGTTCTGTCTCATTTAGCCTCAGGTTTTTGAGGTTATTGGAGAGAGGCAGTTGTGCTGTCCTGAACGAGGACCCCAGAAGGCTAGGCTAATGTACTAGGGGGATCTGGGTTTGAATCCCATTATGACCGATGGTGAGCTGTGGTGAATTCCATAAAAAGTCTACAAGGAAAGGCTAGTCTAATGATGATCATGTAACCATTGCCAGTCAATATCAAATTCATCTGACTTGCTAATATCCTTTAGGAAACCTGTCATCCTTCCTTAGACTGATCTACATGAGACTGCAGACACACAGCAATGTGATTGCTTTGTATCTCTGAAATAAACCAGCAGGACAGTCGGTTGTGTCATGAAGTGTGGAGAAAGTAATGAAAATGTACAGCCCACCTGACATTAATTGAGGCAGAAGCAATGACCTAGTCCTGTCAACACTGCAAGATCTTCTTACTGAAATCTGAGGCAAATTGGGAGAATTGTCCCACGGGCTATTTAATCGAATACCTGACATTGTCAGACACATGCAATCATTCCTTACTGACCACTATCTTCACCTCCTGGGCATGTCCTGGGCCATCAGCCATGCAGGACTACCAGACATGGCGGCACAACGGCAGGTAGTTGATAAGGAGTTGCTCTGAGCGTCCCCAACGTTGACTCCAAACCTCGTAAAGTCTTATGGAATTAGGCCAAGTATGGGTAAGGAAACCTGGTTATCGTATACCACCCCATCCTCAGCTCCTTCATGTTGAGTACCATTTGGAGGAAGCACCAGAAGGACAAAACAACAGATACATGGGAACACCAGCATTAGCAAGTTCCCCTCCAAGTCCCTCACCATCCTGAATTGGAAATATATCACTGATCATCTCGTGTCAAAATTCTTGATCTCCATTTCTAACGTGGGTATCTTTACCCCACTAAGAACTGTGACAGTTCAAGGGGGCAGCTCAACACCATCTTCTGTCGGGCAGTTTGGGATGGGCAATAAATTCTGGACATCCAGCATTGCCCACACCCCTTGGTCATGACCAACTAACAAAGACATCCTGCCGGGTGTGTTTTGCTGAGATTGCAGGAAATTATTCAGAAACACGAAATGTGCGTTTGGTACTTGAATGTGTTACTACACGTGTCACTCATTCTTATAGTCTCGGATCCAGGCTGTGCTCTCTCCATCTTGGGAAACCACGGCGTCTGCTGCTCATTTCCATGGCCAGCCCTACTCGGAGCTGCTGGGAATGGGAGGTTATCCTCTTCCTGTGGAGCCCACCTCACTGCAGTGCCTGAGATCCCATGGATAAGAATGAAGCAGCTTACCCAGGTCTCCTCTGGGTTGCTGCACCCCTACAGTCCACATGCTAGCTGGTGAACCCTGGTGTAATCCGCGCTGTGGTCTGTATAATCAGAAATTCCAGCCTTTGACAGAATGGACTTGTCATTTCCCTAACTGCTCAGAAATCCTGGAGTTGGGAGTCAAGGCTGAGGCTCCTCTTTAGTAAGAGATAACAAGATGTGGAGCTGGATGAACACAGCAGGCCAAGCAGGAAAGCTTGACGTTTTGGGCCGGTTCTGATGAAGGGTCTAGGCCTGAAACGTCAAGCTTTCCTGCTCCTATGATGCTGCTTGGCCTGCTGTGTTCATCCAGCTCCACACCTTGTCATCTCAGATTCTCCAGCATCTGCAGTTCCTATTATCTCCTCTTTAGTAAATCGGTTTCCTGATCCAGAAGTGATCCTGAGGTTCTGGTAGGGATTATAGCTGGATTCAGATGAATCTACCCACTGATATGTCCATACATTTGCTTATTTGCAATGGCCTAGTGGTATTAATCCAGAGACCCAGATAGTCTTCTGGGAACCTGGGTTTGATGGTCCACCGTGGAATTTGAATTCAATAAATAATCTGGAATTAAGCATCTATAGATGACCATAATGCTGTGAATCCATTGTCAATTGTTGTTAAAAAACAGAACCCATCTAGAACATAGAACATAGAACATTACAGCGTAGTACAGGCCCTTCGGCCCTCGATGTTGCGCCGACCTGTGAAACCAATCTGAAGCCCATTTAACCTACACTATTCCATTATCATCCATATGTTTATCCAATGACCATTTAAATGCCCTTAATGTTTGTGAGTCTACTACTGCTGCAGGCAAGGCATTCCACGTCCTTACTACTGTCTGAGTAAAGAATCTACCTCTGACATCTGTCCTATATCTATCACCCCTCAATTTAAAGCTATGTCCCCTCGTGCTAGCTGTCACCATCCAAGGAAAAAGTCTCTCACTGTCCACCCTATCTAATCCTCTGATCATCTTGGATGTCCCTATTAAGTCACCTCTTAACCTCCTTCTGTCTAACGAAAACAGCCTCAAGTCCCTCAGCCTTTCCTCATAAGACCTTCCCTCCATACCAGGCAACATCCTGGTAAATCTCCTCTGCACCCTTTCCAATGCTTCCATATCCTTCCTATAATGCGGCGACCAGAACTGTACGCAATACTCCAAGTGCGGCCGCACCAGAGTTTTGTACAGCTGCAACATGACCTCACGGCTCCGAAACTCAATCCCTCTACCAATAAAACCTAACACACCGTACGCATTCTTAACAACCCTATCAATCTGGGTGGCAACTTTCAGGGATCTGTGCACATGGACACCGAGATCTCTCTGCTCATTGACACTACCAAGAATCTTACCATTAGCCCTGTACTCTGCATTCCTGTTACTCCTTCCAAAGTGAATCACCTCACACTTTTCCACATTAAACTCCATTTGCCACCTCTCAGCCCAGTTCTGCAGCTTATCTATGTCCCTCTGTAACCTGCAACATCCTTCCGCACTATCCATAACTCCACCGACTTTAGTGTCATCCGTAAATTTACTAACCCATCCTTCTACGCCCTCATCCAGGTCATTTATAGAAATGACAAACAGCAGTGGCCCCAAAACAGATCCTTGCGGTACACCACTGGTAACTGAACTCCAGGATGAACATTTCCCATCAACCACTACCCTCTGTCTTCTTACAGCTAGCTAATTTCTGATCCAAACCGCTAAATCACCCTCAATCCCATGCCTCCGTATTTTCTGCAATAGCCTACCATGAGAAACCTTATCAAACGCTTTACTGAAATCCATATACACCACATCAACCGCTTTACCCTCATCCACCTGTTTGGTCACCTTCTCAAAGAACTCAATAAGGTTTGTGAGGCACGACCGACCCTTCACAAAACCGTGTTGACTATCCCTAATCAAATTATTCCCTTCTAGACGATTATAAATCCTATCTCTTATAATCCTTTCCCACACCTTACCCACAACCGAAGTAAGGCTCACTGGTCTATAAATACCAGGGTTGTCTCTACTCCCCTTCTTGAACAAGGGGACAACATTTGCTATCGTCCAGTCTTCTGGCACTATTCCTGTAGACAATGATGACATAAATATCAAAGCCAAAGGCTCTGCAATCTCATCCCTAGCTTCCCAGCGAATCCTAGGATAGATCCCATCCGGCCCAGGGGACTTATCTATTTTCACACTTTCCAGAATTGTTAACACCTCCTCCTTATGAACCTCAATCCCGTCTAGTCTAATAGCCTGTATCTCAGTATTCTCCTCGACAACATTGTCTTTTGCATGTGAGAATATTGACGAAAAATGTTCATTTAGCACCTCTCCTATCTCTTCGGACTCCACGCACAACTTCCCACTACTGTCCTTGACTGGCCCTAATCTTAACTCTAGTCATTCTTTTATTCCTGACATACCTATAGAAAGCTTTAGGGTTTTTCTTGATCCTACCTGCCAAAGACTTCTCATGTCCCATTAGGGAAGGAAATTGCCATCCTTACTTGGTCTGGTCTACACGTAACTCCGGACCCACAGCAATGCGTTTGACTCTTAACTGCCCTCTGGGCAATTAGGGATGGGCAATAAATGCTGCCTAGCCTGAGACACCTTCATCTTGTGGATGAATAAGAAAAAAATTACTTTCTTGTTACTTTAAATGGAAAAATGGGCCTGTGACAATCTTTAATTGTGACAGACACACTGCTGCACACCTCCCTCATGCAACACTCTGCCTAACAAAAATGTATCAAACCTTGTTTGAAATTTTTAGAATGCCCAGAGCCTGTTTTAGGCAAACTCATATTACCATTGCATACGTAACCATTGCATACAGTATATAACGCACTGTATATCATTTCTATATATCTGTATATAAACAATATGCTCAGTAATGTCTAATAATGCAGTTTATTGCCTTTCACATTATGAAGAGTCAGTTCTCAGTGCCAGACAACATTGATTTATTTAAATTCCTGTCTGGGTTTTTTCCTCTCTCCTCGCTGCCATAGCAACTCTCGTTGCTCTCCAGCTTATTCAGTCCTTACTCGTTCTATTGATTCTGTTTTACTGTGGATCGCTAACCCTATGAAGCAACTGGAAAGGTGAAGCTTAAAGAGGTTACTCTGAACTCACAAGTCCAGCAACTGATTCCTAAATGAAATAAGACCTACAGAGCAATTGTAAAACAACAAAGGAATTGGACAGGTTTGTGTCTGTCACTGGAGAGGGTCACTGAGATTTCACTGAAATTTGCACAGTTACAGGAGTAAAGAATCAATGGCACTTTCTAGCTGATAATTCTAATCCCACTGGAGTCTGTTTTGATTCCTTTTAGTGTGAGAGCACAATTTTAAAGATGTCTTTTTGCTAGATGTGGTGACATCATTGAAAAAATATTTTTATGTAATTTACATGCGCCACATCTTCTTTGACATTTGCTGTTAGGATGAGCACAGCAGTCACTTTGTGCTATGCTTTCAGCTTTTGAAGTCTTCCTCCCAAGCACAATTACTTCCTGCAGCTTGCTTGCCTGCGTCATACAGTAATGACAAACAAAGGAATTATTCTCTAGCTCCCTCAGCAGCTATTTGGTTGACTCAAATTCTTGCAATGTGGACGATACCTACAGTTATATTCTAAAAATACACCTCAACTAGCCCCACAGAAAAGACGTTTGGGCCGGTTTAGTTAAAAAAAAAAACAAAACCTGACAAATTTACCTGATTTAGAGTAATGTTAACATTCCAGTAAAATTCCACCGATCTTACTCTACAATATATTTGCTGTAAATTACAGTATAGGATAAAACAATTCATTATCGCTGATCCACATTTCAGACATTAACACAGCCTTCGACATGACAATCTTTTGTTGAGATACTGTACACTACGACACGAACGAAGATATATCCTTGCACATTTTTGGCTGCAGTCTGGAATACACCTGCTTTCAGCCACTTTGGCTGAGCTTGGGGAGGCTTCAATATTAATTAACTGTTAGAGATCTGACTTGGCTCAAACATAGAAAGTAGGAGCAGGGGTAGGCCATTTGGCCCTTCAAGCTTGCACCACTATTCAATATGATCATGGCTGCTCATGCAATCTCAGTATCCCATTCCCACCCTCTCCACGTACCCCTTGACTCTTTAGCCAGAAGGGCCACACCCAGCTCCCTCTTGAATATATCTAATGAACTGGCCCCAACAGCTTCCTGTGGGAGAGAATTCCACAGGTTCACAACTCTCTGAGTGAAGAAATTCTTCCTCATCTCAGTCATGAATGGCTTACCCCTTATTCTTAGACTGTGATATCCCTAGTTCTGGACTTCCCAACATCTGGAACATTCTTCCTGCATCTGGCCTGTCCAGTTCCATCAGGGTTAATGTGTTCCCATGAGATATACCCCTTCATTCTTATGAATTCCAACACACACAAGCCCAGTCAATCCAGTATTTCCTCATATATATTAGTCCTGCCATCCCGGGAATCAGTCTGGTGAACCTTCAATGGATTCCCTCAATAACAAGAAGGTCTTTCCTTGGACTAGGCCACCAAAACTGCATACAATACTCAACTGAAGTTGTGCTCTCTCATGTTCCAAGCAGCAGAAACGCAGCGTAAGATTGGATGACCATGGAGGCTGCCACATTGAGGGCAACCACAGCAGCACAGCGTCAGCAATTCAGAAGGGTTAAAAAAAGAGAGAGCAAAGGAGACAGTCGCAGGCAGATAATGGGAACAGGGTGCCTCACCTTTACGTGTGCAGGTTGCCTTTCATGACCCTTTCTGCAATGATGAGTGTGCAGTGTCCAAACAAATTCTTTTTGCCTACAAAGTACGGAGTCCTGCGTGTGAAGTGAGCCTCACTGGTAATCTTAAACTGGAAACCAGTGAATTTCTTTGCAGAGCCAGGATTATTTAATGAATGCTGTCCCAATAGCTGAATGTGGTGTGATGTTGGACGTGGTGTTTTGAGGCTTGGTTGAGCATGATCGGTGTAAGTTTCACGTGCAGGGTACTATGATTTAGACGTCTCCCCAACCCATACTGTGTGAATGTCTGACTGATGCATTTAAAGGCTTCATATCATTCACAAGTAGAGCCTGCCCATTTAGACAAATGGAAGTCAAAGGCTTAATGATGATATCGCTGGAGACTGTTTTGATCAGAAACCCAAATAAAGTTCTGGGGACCTGGGTTTAAATCCCGCCGCGGCAGATGGTGGAATTTGAATTCAGTTTTTAAAAAAAACTGGAATTAAGAACCTAATGATGACCGTGAATCCATTGCCGAACCCATCTGGTTCACTAATGCCCTTTAGTGAAGGAAACTGCCATCCTTACCTGGTCTGGCCTACATGTAACTCCAGACCCACAGCAATGTGGTTGACTCTAAAATGCCCTCTGGGCAGTTAGTCCTGGGCAATAAATCTGCCACATCCCGTGAATGAATAATAATAAAAAAAAACTTGCTCCTCTCACTCAGAGCGTGGTTGATGCCACTTTGCAATTTCATTGCAGACTTACTGCTCGGCTGAGGGTGAAGGACAATGCAGATTGTGTTGGTCAGATCGAGTCACAGACTCAGCCTGGTCATAGAGAAACCACATTCTCCGCCCCCGCCCCCGCCCCCCACCCACCTCACCTTCCTTTCTTCTTTGCACTCCTTGGTGATCCTATCGGTGCTGAGCTTCCCTCCAACGTTACCCTGAGCCCCATCTCAACAGCTTGGCCATGCCAACAATGTCACCACACCACCCCCAGCTGCTCCATTGAAGTTAGTGGTCATGAGTGTTGATGACCTCCCAATCTTGACTGAAGAAGCCCCCCTTGATGAGGGACTGCTCCCTTTACACTTGGAGACATGGCCATTTGGTTGAAGCATATACAGTGTGTTGGCCACCCATGCTGTGGGTGTGAAGTTGATGTAGCATGATGCCAAACAGCAACACGTCCATCGCCTTGACTGTTCGATGCCGATGACTATGACAAGCTGCCTATCTGCACTAAATGGCAATTAACTTCTGGATGAAGCAGCAATAAGTGTAAAGCAGGACAGAGGTGCTGTGAACATTCAAGTAGCTGCAAAGTCAGTGGGCACTAAGAAAGCAAGTGAGGAGCTCGCAGATTACCCTGGTCCGCTCCATGTGATGGGCACATGTTTCTGCAGACACAGTGAGCCGACAGCAGCATTACTGTGAAAGGTGCGTTCCAAAATACAGTATTGAGGTGGAGAACTGTGTATTCTCAATGAGTTGGAGCTGTGCCATGTTGATGCGCTGAGCCATGTGTGTGCCCAATGCCATGGATGGGGTGCAGGCAGTCAGTGCCCATGTTGTGTACCCTGATATATTGGGAACTGCTAGCTGAGATGGAGGCCACAGGAGCAGATGGTGAGCTGGAGCTCCAGCTTCTGGCTCAGGAATTGTCAGTGTCTAGTTTCTCTCTGACATTGTGGTAGAATAGGTACGTGCATATCAGCAAGGCAAGATTAAAGGATAACGACGTTAACTACACAAAATTAGGCCACTTGCCACTCACTCGTGAGATTTTTATTTCCTTATTCAAAACGTGGTTGCAGAATCGGATGTTTTTTTCCCCTTTTCACATTGAGAACGTCAGTCTCAACTGAAACGCCATAGCTCAATCCAACAGCCGCTGGAAAAATTCAGCTCAAAATTATGCACTAGAGAAAATAATTTCTTCACGTCTCCTCTCTGGTGGTTTTGTCAATTACAAAGAACAATGCAGCACAGGAGTAGGCCCTTCAGCCCACCAAGACAGCACCGACACATGATGCCTTTATAAACTAAAAAATTTTTGCCTCTAACTTGGTCTGTATCCCGTTATTCCCGGCTTATTCATAGATCTGTCTGATGCTTTTAACTTTGTCCTTTCTAGGTACTGATCGTCTCTTATCAGATCCCTTTGTAATTTTGAACAGCTCTGCTCCAATGAGGAGAAGCTCTATTTCTCCAAGTGCTTGAATTCTCTTGTACTTGGTGTCTCTGATGTTCCCTCTTCAAATGTCCGTTGATGTAACCAGCAATGTCTAAAGATTTGGTATAACTTATTTGCTTTTTGTTCTGGATGCAGTTTATTAATAAATTTAGGGGGAAAGATTTAAAAGGGACCTGTGGGGCAACGTTTTCACACAGAGGGTGGTGCGTGTATGGAACGAGCTGCCAGAGGAAGTGGTGGAGGCTGGTACAATTACAACATTTAAAAGGCATCTGGATGGGTAAATGAATAGGAAGGGTTTAGAGGGATATGGGCTAAATGCTGGCAAATGGGACTAGATTAAATTAGGGTATCTGGTCAGCATGGACGGGTTGGGCCGAAGGGTCTGTTTCCATGCTGTGTAATTCTATGACCCTATAACAGTTTTATCGCCTTGTCTTGGTAATTGAAAAGATTTGGATACTTGTTCCTACCTCATCAGGAATTTTAAAAAATCTGATCATCTTCTCTTACTGTGAAATAATTTTTTTAAAGAACTTTATCCAATATTTGTGGAGGTTTTTTTTAGAAGGAGTGTTTAATGAAAAGAAATTTCTGAAAAATAATTTTCTTGCTTTTTTTTTCTGGATCTACAAGAAATATGGGAAGTTGCATTAAATGAGAGTAAAATGACAATGAGGAAAATGGTGTGACAGGCAAAAAGCACTGGGTCAGGAGTGATCCTATTGCGATGGAAGTACTGACCACAGAAGGGGGTTTGACAATGAAAAACACACAAGTGGAGGACTGAAAACTACAACCCCCGCCAACCCCGACTCTCTCATTCTCCATAAGAGGTACGTCAGTCTTCATTTAGATATTTTTGAGTCTATAATATGCAGCTTGCACTCAGTTTATGCACTCCATCATTCCTTTGGCAGCATTTGATGAAAAATCTGGAGCGACCTTGACCCTACTGTGAAACTCCCTCAGTAACCTCACTGCCCCCTTTTAAAGACATATTCTCAATCTCCCCTCCCACCCAAATTCCCTCCTGTGATCGAGCAGCAGTTCCTCCTTCTACTTCCTTACCCCCCCCCCCACCGCCAAAAGTGCATTAAAATAGGTTCTGCATTGTGGTGCTGTGTAAATGCAAGTTGTTGTTGTTTGGATAATATAAATGGAAACTAATTAGTACCGAGCAAACGATTTGTCACAGCTGAAACTCTTTGCTGTCATCCATATGCTGTTGCCACTGTGTACATTAACTGCAGAACATGGACCTTTATTTGCATGCTCCCTATGTACACTTAGAAATGAATCCCCCTGGAATTTGTAATGGAGAAATGGCTGTGTTTGATTCCATTCATTTTACGTGCAATCAGGCATCAGGATCAAGCAAGCAGTGAAGAGACACTTAAGATTGTGACTTTATCTTCTACCGATCTCATGAAAATAACAGGTGACGAGTTTAACGCCTCTGAGATTATGAAAAGTTATGATAAACAAACTGACTTTCGCTCCCAAAATGCACGCTTGATTGGTAGCTCTTTGGCTTTTCCAATGATTGAAATATTGCTTGGTCTGTCATTATGAAGCGATTATCGGCTTGAAGTTTTCAAATCATTGGACAGTATTCAGGGCCGGGCACTGCAGTGGGTGAGCTATCCAGAGAAACGGCCCTGGAGACTTCTCCACCGACTGGAAACCTGTCCTGCATTAAAGGAGCAGAGGGAATTAGCTGATCGTTGAGATTTGGCAGCAGGAAGGAAATTGGGCTGATAAATGAGCCACTTAAATGTAATGGTCCCTTCGCCAACTAGGATTTAATGGCGGGTCGGGGCTTAAACAATAATTGTCAGCCTCCAGGAAACAACCCAGCAAACCAAGTGGCGACTCTGTGTGAGAGTGTGTGTGTGAGTGTGTGTGTGAGAGAGTGTGTGTGTGTGTGAGAGAGTGTGTGTGTGTGTGTGTGAGAGTGTGCGTGTGTGTGCGCGTGTGCGTGTGTGTGCGCGTGTGTGTGTGCGCGTGTGTGTGTGAGAGTGTGTGAGAGTGTGTGTGTGTGTGAGTGTGTGTGTGTGTGAGTGTGTGTGTGTGTGAGAG
>JAHRHZ010000093.1:5821835-5843916 GCA_024137785.1 Ginglymostoma cirratum | reverse complement strand
GCGACTGAGAGTTACGGGATAAAGACCGACAGTGACAGGATAGAGACGCAGAGCGACAGGATACAGACCCAGAGTGACATAGATAGAGACCCAGAATGACAGGATAGAGACCCAGAGTGACAGGAGAGAGACAGAGAGTGACAGGATAGAAAGCCAGGGTGACAGGATAGAGACCGAGAGTGACAGGATCGGGACCCAGAGTGACAGGATAGAAACCGAGAGTGACAGGTTAGAGACCAAGAGCGACCGGGTAGAGACTCAGAGCAACAGGACAGAGACCCAGAGGGACAGGATAGAGATCCAGAGGGACAGGATAGAGACCCAGAGCGACAGGAAAAAGACCGAAAGTGACAGAATAGAGACCTGGAGTGATAGGATAGAGACCGACAGTGACAGGATAGAGACCGAGAGTGACAGGATAGGGACCGGGAGTGACAGGATAGAGACTGAGAGTGACAGGATCGAGACCCAGAGCGTGACAGGATAGAGATCCAGAGTGACATGATAGAGATCCAGAGTGACAGGATAGAAATCGAGAGCGACAGGATAGAGACCGAGGTTGACAAGATTGAGACCCAGAATGACAGGATAGAGACCGAGAGTATCAGGATAGGAACCCAGAGCGACAGCATAGAGACCCAGAGCAACACGATAAAAACCAGAGCGACAGGACAGGGACCGAGAGTGACAGGATAGAGATCCAGTTCTACACCTTGTTATCTCAGATTCTCCAACATCTGCAGTTCCTACTATCTCTGAAGCAATTTTAACCCCACTGCGAAGCCTCTTGTAAGGATGCCTACCTTGAAGAAGTTACCCTCCTCCCTCCGCAACCATTTTTGATACCTCTCACTCCTTCCTGGACCTCTCTGTTTCCATCTCTGGCAACCACCTGGAAACCCATATCCATTTCAAGCCCACTGACTCCCTCAGCTACCTAGAATACACCTCCTCCCACCCTCCTTCCTGCACAAATGCCATCCCCTATTCCCAATTCCTTCGTCTCCAGGCATCTGCTCCCAGGATGCGGCATTCTACTCCCATACATCTCAGATGTCCTTGTTTTTCAAGGACCGCAAGCTCCCCCGCTCAGTGGTCGAGAACGCCCTCGACCGTGTCTCCCGCATTTCCCGCACCTCATCCTTCACACCCCCTCCCCGCAAAAATAACCAAAACAGAATCCCCCTCATCCTCACGCACCACCCCACCAACCTCTGGATCCAATGCATCATCCTCCGGCACTTCCGCCATCTGCAATCCGACCCCACCACCAAAGATATTTTTCCCTCTCCAGCCTCATCTGCTTTCCGGAGAGACCACTCTCTCCGGGACTCCCTTGTCCGTTCCACACTCCCCCTCCAGCCCCACTACACCCGGCACTTTTCCCTACAACCGCAGGAAGTGCTACACCTGCCCCTACACCTCCTGCCTCACCCCCATCCCAGGCCCCAAGAAGACTTTCCACATCAAGCAGATGTTCACCTGCACATCTACTAATGTGGTATACTGCATCCGCTGTTCCTGTTGTGGCCTCCTCTACATCGGGGAAACCAAGCGGAGACTTGGGAACCGCTTTGCGTATTACCTACGCTGAGTTCGCACTAAACAACTGCACCTCCCAGTCGCGAACCATTTCAACTCCCCCTCCCATTCCTCAGACGACATGTCCATCCTGGGCCTCCTGCAGTGCCACAACGATGCCACCCGAAGGTTGCAGGAACAGCACCTCATATTCCGCTTGGGAACCCTGCAGCCCATTGATATCAATGTGGACATCATAAGCTTCAAAATCTCCCCTCCCCCTACCGCATCCCAAAACCAGCCCAGCTTGTCCCTGCCTCCCTAACCTGTCCTTCCTCCCACCTATCCCCTCCTCCCATCTCCTACCTACTAACCTCATCCCACCCCCTTGAATTGTCTGTCCTCCTTGGACTGACCTATCTCCTCCCTAACTCCCCACCTACACTCACCTTTACTGGCTCTATCCCCGCCTCTTTGACCTGTCTGTCTCTTCTCCACCCATCTTGTCCTCTATCCATCTTCCGTCCGCCTCCCCCTCTCTCCCTATTTATTTCAGAACCCCCTTCCCCTCCTCCATTTTCTGAAGAAGGGTCTAGGCCCAAAACATCAGCCTTCCTGCTCCTCTGATGCTGCTTGGCCTGCTGTGTTCATCCAGCTCTACACCTTGTTATCTCAGATTCTCCAGCATCTGCAGTTCCTACTATCTCAGAGACCGAGAGTGACAGGATAGAGACCTGGAGTGACAGGATAGGGACCGGGAGTGACAGGATTGAGGCCGAGCATGACAAGATAGAGATGCAGAGCGACAGGATAGAGATCGAGAGTGACAGGATAGGGACCCAGAATGACAGGATAGCGACCGAGAGTGACAGGATAGAGACCGAGTGACAGGACAGAGACCGAGAGTGACAGGATAGGGATCCATAGTGACAGGATCGAGACCAAATGTGACAGGATAGAGATCGAGAGTGACAGGATAGAGACCCAGAGTGACAGGATAGAGACCCAGAGTGACAGGATAGAGACCGAGAGTGACAGGATAGAGACCCAGAGAGACAAGATTCAGCACAATATTGGGGAGTAAATGGGAATTATTGGACTCCAACCAAACTCCTGACTAAAGTGTGGAATTCAAAGATAGAAGTTCAACTCGACCTCCACAGGCCTCACTTACCTTTCCCACTAGTTTTCCTTTCTTATTCATGCAGAGATAATGGTCTGTTTCCTTCCCCTTGATCCTGACTTGGCTGCCAAATGTGTCTGTTTCCACTAAGAGCTGGGCTTGGAAAGTAAGAAGATAGAAACATTAAGATTGCGGAAGGTTCTCGTCACATTAATAAGCCTGCAGCTACAGGAACACAAATTACCAACAGCAGACTGACCAATAAAAATACATACAAATGTCAGAGGTAAACATCAAATATTCGAGGCCATCCTGAAATCAGAGAAAGAGTAAATCTCCGTCCAAACCCTCCTCATCAATGTGGGAAAATATGAGGTTATGCACATATGCAGGAAGAAGAATGCTGAATATTATTTAAATGGAGAAAGGCTACAGAAACCTGCGGTACACAGCGATTTGGGCATACCTAATGCTTGAATCACCAAAAGCTGGTTACCAAGTTCAGCAGGTAATAGGGAAGGCAAATGGAATGTTAGCTTTTATTTCAAGTGTATTGGAGTATAAAAATAGAGAGATTTTGCTAAAACAACTCAAGGCAGTAGCCAGATCACAGCTGGAATACCGTGGACAGTTCTGAGCCCTTTCTCTAAGGAACGATATACAGGCATTAGAGGCAATCTAGAGAAGGTTCATTCAGCTGATCCCAGGTATAAGGGTTTGCCTCACGAGGACAGGTTGAGTCCATTGGGCCTGCGTTTTGTTGGAGTTTGGAGAAATAAGAGGCAACCTTATTGCAGCATGTGAGATTCTTAGGGGACTTCACAGAGTAGATGCTGAGAAGTTGTTTCCCCTTGAGGGAGTGTCAGGATCAGAGGGTATAATCTCAGAATAAGGGGATCATCTATTTAAGAGAGAGATAAGGATTATTTTCACTCCGAGCTTCGTGAATCTGCAGAATTCTTTACAGCACAGGGCAGTTGAGGCTGGGTGATTAAGTATATTCGAGACTAAAGTACATGGATTTTTAATCAAGAAGGAAAATGGGGAAAAGGCAGGAAAGTAGAGTTCACGATTATCTGATCAGACATGATCTAATTGAATAGCAGAGAGAGTTTTATGATCCAAATCATTCTTATGTCATGTGGTCTCTTTTTTCAAACTCTCTCAGGACAAGAACAGCACAGGGTTCGATACCAAGTAGAGTTTCATGTGCACTGTACCCATCAAACACTCCCAGGACAGGGACAGCATGGGTGGGATATTGAGTAAAGCTCCCCCTATGCTGTTCCCATCAAACACTCCCAGGATGGGGGCAGCACATTATTCAATAGAGAGTAAAGATGCCTCTACACTGTCCCCATCAAACACTCCCAGGGCAGGTACAGCACAGGATTGGATACAGAGTAAAATTCCCATTACTCTTTTAAACTAAAAGTAAACTGAACATATAGTTTCCTTGACACTAACCCCACCAAACACTTCCAAGACAGAGATAGCACGGGGTCAGACACAGGGTAAAACTTCCTCTACTCTTTTAAAACCAAAAGGAAAATGAAAATAAAGTTCTCTCGACATCATCCCCATCAAACTGTCCCAGGACGGGGACAGCCTAGGATTAAATATAGTGTAAAACTTCCTCCGCTCTTTGAACTGAAGGTAAACTGAGAGTAAAGCTTCTTCGACTCTTTTAAACTGTAAGTAAAGCTCTTCCTACTCTTTAAAAATGGAAAATAAAGTTCTCTCGACACCATCCCCATCAAATAGTCCCAGGACAGGAACAGCATGGGGTTAGATACAGAGTAAAGCTGCCTCTACAGTGTCCTCATCAAACACTTGTTAATATTTCTCTTGCCATGGTGAGTTTTTTAGAACAACTCAATGGAGAGGTAGTTTTTAGAATGAATGTTTTTAAGCATATTAGGATATTTTACAACTGAGCAAGGTAAACAATTGTACTTCAGGGTTTCTGTTAGAAATTCCTGAACTTGGTTTTGTTTTCAACATAGGGAAACACCTATAGCCCGAAAAAATGCAGTTTTGGTTTAGTTTCAGTTTAGGGTCATTCTGCAGAAGTATCTGGACAAAGCTGGATCTCTAAAACAGTGCTCCTAAAAAAGGAAAAGGGAGTTAAAATAGATTACCTTCGAGTGAGAAGTTTAGTAAGAGTTCCAGACCAGAAGTGTTTGAATCAAACATCTGAAAAAGTTATGTGAAGCTGCAACGTTTAAGCTCAGGTGTATAATAGCTCCAGGGAAACATTATCTGACTTTCCAGGTGTTAGAGAAAAAGATTTGTTTCAGCTGGTGTGAGTGCTTTATGAGTTCCTTTTGGTGCTGCACAGGAGTATTTTTTGCATCTGTAAAGGAGTATTTTTAGGCTTCTACATTATGACTTGTTTCAAAATCTCTAAGTCTGTGTTATATGTGTAAATAGTAAGGCCTTATTCTGTTTTATCTTCATTTGTATTGTAAAATAAACTTCTATTTTATTATTCAAACCAAATCTGCAGCATTGCATGTTCATGTTTCAATGACAGAATACCTTGTTAAAACCTAAACAAGGCAAACTATGATCTATGAACAACCATCCAGATTTCAATTTGGGATCTGACTTGTCAGTACTGACATCATCTGGGATCATAACAAATATAACTCATGAATGTTACTCTGACAGATTGAGAGAGACATTCAAAGGAAGATTGGGATAAACAAAGCATCAGGATCATGAAGACAGATAACGATGGGTAAATCCCAGAAACGGACCTCATACTTTAACCAAGCAAGCTGCCTTGATTCTTGATCCCACAAAGATCACCATTTGCCAGATTCACCACCTCCACGGATGTTCCCGACGAATGCAGGAGAACAGGTCAACTTGGTTATAAATTATAATTTCGTAAAGCACTTTGTCACATCTTTTGGGACTGTGACAAACAGTTTTTGACTGTAGATCCTGCTATTGATGTTTGCACCTGACCACTAGCCAGACTATCCATTAACCAACTGAGCATTTCCAGCATTTTCAGCTTTTACTTCAGTATTTTGTTTTTTTGTTTATCCGACAGATTGCCAAGTGGGATTTGGAACTCAAATCTGTCAATGTGCTATTCCTTTAAATTGAAAGAATATTCATAGATGTTTACAGCACAGGAGGAGAACATTTGGCCCAGCATGCCCATGCCAGTCAGCAAAGATCTAACTACAATAATACTATTTTCAAGCTGTTGGCCCTTAGCCCTGGAGGATGACAATACAAGTGAACATCTAAAAACTGCTTAAATGTTATGAGAGTTTCTATCTCAACTATCCCTTCCAACAGTGAGCTCCAGACTCCCATCACCCTCTAAGTGAAAAAAATTCTCTGCGACTCTCCTCTTAGTCTTGTATTTCTTGGCTTAAATCTACATCCCCCAGTTATTGACTCCTAATGGAAAATGTGCCTTCCTATCCATCTGACTATGACCTTATAATTGTGTACACCTCAATCAGGAATCCTCTCAATCATTATCGTTCCAAGGAGAACAACCAAAGCCTATGCAATCTTGCGCCAACAAAAGCAAGTATCCTATATGCTTTCTTAATCACCTTATTGGCCCACTGCGCTACCTTCAGGAATCTGTGGATATGGACACTGGTGCCCCTCTGATCTTCAGTACTAGCCAGGATCCTACCATTCATAGTATAATCCCTTGCTTCATTAGCCCTCCCTAAGTTCATTACCTCACAACTTCCTAGTTGAATTCCATTTTCCACAGCTCTGCCCAGCTGACCAGTCTGTTGATATTCTCGTGCAGTTTACAGCTATCCTCCTCACTATTTAGCACCCCACCAATTTTTATGTCATCCACGAACTTCTTGGTCATACTGTCTACACTTAAGTCCAAATCATTAATATAACCACAAAAGAGAAAGGGCCCCACCACTGAGCTGTGCAGAGCTCTACAGAAACAGAATTCCTGTTGCAGAACATCACTCTGCCATCACCTTCTGATTCCTGCTGGTCAGCCAATTTTGGATCCGATATGGCACTTTGCTTTAGATTCAATAGGTGGCCAGAGAGGATTTAAAAATTGCTGCCAAAGCTCCTGTACCTCCTCCCCACGAACTCTCTCAATAGCCTGGGATACATCTCATCTGAGCATGCGGATTTATCTAGTTTTAGGGCTGCTAAGACCCACCAGTACTTCCTTACTCTTGTGTTAATTTCAAATATCATTTCACAGATCTCCACCCTGAAGTTTATACCTGCGTTATCCTCTTCCTTCATGAAACTATTGTAAAGTATTCATTGAGGACTGTGCCCACGTCTTTAGGTCCACACACAGATTACTGCTATAGTCACTAATGGGCTTTACTCTTTCCCTGGCTATTCTTTTGCTCTTTATATGTTCAAAAACCCTTTGGGTTTTCCTTTATTCTACCCACAAATCCTTCCTTGGTTATGTTATACAGACACATGGGAAAGGTATCACTGTAGGGAAGAGGGTGAGGAGGAAGAAGTGTGTCAGGTAGTAAGAGGAGGGGAAGATGACAGAGACAAGTGTCAAATGGAAGCAGATGTAGACAGTTCTCAAAGCAATCCCTCTCCAATATGACAGTCTAATTTAGCTCAGTTTGCTGGATGACTGGTTTGTGATTTGGAATGGTACCTATTGGTCTGGATTCAGTTCCCACACTGGCTGAGGTTACCATGAATAACTCTTTCTCAACCTCTCCTCTTGCCTGAGGAATGGTGACCCTCAAGTTAAACCATCACCAGTCATCTCACTCTCTGATGACAGAGCAGCTCTATGGGACAACAGTGAATTTACCTCTACTGGGACAGTTAGACACTGTGTTTTCATATTGAATGAAAGGATTTTGTAAGACTACTGAGTAAGTATGAGGTAATCTGTGTAGGTACACCTGGATGTACTACATTCACTCAACCTGATGTGAACATGGGAGAGTCACCAAGAAAACGATATTCTTATTGTTTGTGCCCAGAAAAACAAGCTTAGGTGGAAACAAAGATTCAGGACATGCTGAAAAACCACTTGATTCGGCTTGGTTCAAACAGTTGGAATTCACCATTAGTGTTAACTCCTAAATCAAATGTATCAACTAGATTCTGCGTAGATTGTGGAAGGGTAAATGCAGTCACAAAGATATATTTGTACCCAATTACATGATTAGAAGACTATATTGTTAGGGTTGGCAATGCCTCATTTGTAAACTCATTGTATCAGTGTACAAATTAAACAGCAATATGCGACTACACCCACCGACATAATGTATCAGTGAACAAACAGACCAGATGTATACACCTACACCAACAGACTCACTGTCTCAGTGCACAAATAGACCATAAATAGACACAAAAACAAATAGTAACCAACTACAATCACAGTCTTACTGTATCATGACACAGAGATCAGCAGTACACAACTACAGCCACAGACTCATAGTCTCAGTGTACACATAAACCAACTATATACAACTTGATGCACAGGCACACTGTATCAGAGAACAAATACACCAGTAGTATATTACTACATCTACAGATTCACCGTATCAAGGAACAAATAGACCAGTTGTAAATAACTTCATCACATACTCACTGTATCATTGCACAAATAGACCAGCAGAACGCAACCACACCTACAGTCTCAATGCATCACTGAACAAATAAACCAGCAGATTACAACAACACTCATATAATCACTGTATTAGCGCACAAAGACACCCAGTATGCAACTACAGCCATAAATTCACTGTATCAGTGCACACGTAGAACAGCAGTATACAACTAGACCCACAAACTCACTTTATCAGTGATCAAGCAGCCCAACAACATACAAATACTCCCACGGACTCGTGAATCTCTGCAAAATTGGACCAGCAGTATGCAACTACACTCACAGTTTCAGCGTATCAGTGCACAGATAAAACAGCAAATGACAACACCCGTACATTCATTGTATCAATCGCAAATAGACCAGCAGTATACAATTACACCCACAGACTTACTGTCTCAATGCACAAATAGATCAGGTGCATACACCTCCACTCAGAGACTCTCTGTATCACTACAAAATTACACCAGCAGCATAACTCACAGACTCAATGTATCAGTGCACACAAAGACCCACAGAACATATATTATAAACAATAAAGGCAATATAAACAACATAAGGGGCACTGAGGGTGAAAAATTCACGTACTGTGTCTAGGAATTTTTTAAACAATATGTGACAAGCCAATAAGAGGAGATGCAATTAGAACACAGAACAGGACTGGGCCCTTTGGGCCACAATGTTGTGCCGAACACAATGCCAAATTAAACTAATCCCTTCTGCCTGCCCTTGGTCCATATCCCTCCATTCCTTGCATGTTCACGCACTTATCTAAATGTCCCTAAAACGTCCCTAACATATTTGCCTCCACTAGGCACTGTCTGTGCAAAAAAACTTGCCCCTCACATCTCTTTTGAACTCACCCCCCTCAACTTCAATACACACGCCCTAGTATTAGATATTTCAACTCTAGGAGAAAGATTCTGACCGTCAACCCTATCTATGCATCTAATAATTTTATAGACTTCTATGTAGACATCTCCCCTCAGCATCCGCTGCTCCACAGAAAACAACCCGACTTTTTCTAGCCTATCCTTATAGCCCTCCAATCCAGACTTCATCCTGGAAAACCTCTTCTGCACCCTCTGCAATGCCTCCACATCCTTCCTGTAATGGGGCAACCAGAATTTAATGCAATACAAGTGTATCAAGAAGTTCATGGAGCGGACAGGAAAGTGGCAGATGGAGTTCAACTCTGATAAGTGTGAGGTAATACATTTAGGGAAGTCAAACAGTGAAAGAAAATACACACTAAACAGGAATATACCAAGAGGGGCAGATGAAGTGACAGATCTTGATGTGCAAGTGCATATGTCCCTAAAGGGAGCAGTACAGGTAAATAAGGTTGTAAAGAAGGCGTACGGAATGCTGTCATTCATTGGCAGAGCTGTGGAGTACAAAAGTAGGGAAATAATGATGAAACAGTACAAGACACAGGTGAGGCCATAACTGGAGTATTGTGTGCAGTTCTGGTCACCGAATTAGAAGAAGGACATAATTGCTCTGGACAGAGTGCAAAGAAGATTACGAGAATGTTACCAGGGCTAGAGAATTGTAGCTATGAGGAGAGATTTGAGGGATTGGGATTGTTTTCCTTGGAATAGAAAAGGCTGAGTGAGGGCTGACATGATTCAGGTATACAAAATTGTGAGGGGTGGAAATAGACAACTACACACACAGACTCACTGTATCATTATTTGCACATAGGTCATCAGTATACAACTACCTTCATTGATTTATTGCACAAATATATCAGTAGACAAAACTATACCAAGAGACTCGCTGTTTCAATACACACAAAGTCCAGCAGTTTACAACAACCCCACAGACATGTTGTATCAGCACACAAACAGATGAGCAGGATACAACAACACCCACAGCCTCATTGTGTCAGTGAATAAATAGAACAGCAGTACACAATTGCATCTACAGACTCAGTGCATCAATGCACCCATAGACCAGTAGTACAAAGCAATTTCCATTTTCCAACTCCCTGCAGAAAGAGAGTAGCAGTACATAACTCCAAGCACAGACTCACTATATCAGTAAGCACATAGACCAGCAGTCTACAATTACACTCACTGACTCACTGTTTCCTTGTACACATAAACAAGCAGTGTACAATGACACCGCACATAGCCACTGTATCATTGTACACATAGGTCAGCAGTACACAATTACACCCTATGGTCTCATTGCACAAATACACCAGCAGGATACAACTACACCAACAGACTCGCTGCATCAGTGCACACATAGAACTGAAGGATACAACTACTCCCACAACCTCACGGTGTCAGTGAACAAATAGAACAGCAGGATAAAATTACACCTCCAGACTCACTGTATCAGAGCACAAACAGACCAGCAGTATGCGAGTGAACATTGGATTCACTATATCAGTGTACACATAAACCAGCAGTAAGCAACTACTTTCTGATGAAGGGTTTAGGCCCGAAACATCAAGTTTTCCTGCTCCTACGATGTTGTGTTCATCCAGCCCCATGCTTGTTATCTAGTAAGCAACTACACCTACAGGTTCACTATATCAGTGCAATAATAGATCAGCAATATACACCGCCACCAACAGACACACTATCAGTGCTCGCTTAGACTAGCAGCATACAAGTACACTCACAGAGTCACTGTATCAGTGTACACATAGGCCTGTAGAATGGAACTGTTCAGTGTATCATTGTACATAGAGACCATCAGTATACACCTACACTCAAAAACTAACTATCTCAGTGTACAAATACACAGTAGGATACAATTACACCAACAGGTTCTGTAGCAAAGCACACATAGGCCAGTGGTATAGATCTACAACCACTGTCCCACTGTATCCATGCACAGGCAGACCAGCAATACACAGCTACATCCACAGATTCACTGTCTCAGGTGAACATTCTTCAGAACTTTGGATATAGGAGTTGGGACATTTTGTTGAGATTGTACAGGACATTGGCGAGGCTTCTTCTGCAGAACTGTATGCAATTCTGGTCTCCCTGTTATAGGAAGGGTATTATTAAGTTGGACAGGGCTCAGAAGAGATTTATCAGGATGCTGCCGGAAATGAGGGTTTTGAGTTATAAGGAGAGGCTGGATTGACTGGGGCTTTTTTCACTGGAGTATAGGAGGTTGAGAGGTGACCTATTAGAGGTTTATAAAATAATGAGGGGTATAGGAAAGGTGAATGACAAGTGTCTTTTCCCTAGGGTGGGAGATTTCAAGACCAGGGGGCGTATTTTGAAGGTGAGAGGAGGAAGATTTTAAAAAGATATGAGGTGCAATATTTTTGCTGAACGTGATTTGTGTGTAGAATGATTTTCCAGAGGAAGTGGTGGATGCGGGTACAGTTACAATGTTTAAAAGACATTTAGATAAGTACATGATTAAGAAATGTTTGGAGGGATATGGACCAAGCACAGGCAGGTGGGACTACTTTAGTTTGGGATTATGGTCGGCCTAGGTTCTGTTTTCGTGCTGCATGAATCTATGACTCTCTCTAGAACTGCAGGGTACAACTACATCCACAACCTCTCTGATGAACAACAGAACAGCAGTATACCACTACACCCTCGACTCACTTTACCAGTGCACAATAAGCTAGCAGTCTTCACACTACAATCACGTACTCACTGTATCAATGCAGCAAAAAACCAGCAGTGTACAACAACACCCACAAACTCACTATATCAGTAAACACATGGACTAGCAATGTACAATTGCACCCACATACTCACTGTATCAGCACACAAATAGATCAGCAGTATATAACTCGACACACAGACTTAATGTATCAGTATACACACAGACTAGAAGTACACAAGTACACGTACAGCGTGTGCATGTTAATTCACACAGATACCAGCAGTACACAACTACAACTACAGACTCATATTGCAAAAATACAATTGCAATATACAGCTACACCCACAGATGCACTGTATTAGTGCTCACATAGACCAGCAGCATCCAAGCAGACTCACAGAGTCACTGTACACATAGACATATAAAACAAGGCTGCATGTGTGCACATATAGACCAACAGTGTGAAGTACAGGCATAGATTCAGTGTATCAATACACAAATAGACCAGCAGTGTACAACTACACCCGCAGAATTGCTGTAACAGTGCACAAAAAAGGCTAGCAAAACAGAAATACACCCATAGATTCACAGTAACGGTGCACAAATAGATCAATAACATGCAATTACACCCACAGATTCACTGTGTCATTGCATAAATAGGCTAGCAGTAGGTACCTACACCCGCTGATGCACCATATCATTGTACACATAGACCTGCAATTTACAGCTACACCCACTGACTCACTGCCTCAGTGTACAGATGGAATAGCAATATACAGCTATATCCACAGACTCACTGTAATGGTGCACACATGGACCAGCAGTATACAACATAGTCCCGCCAGCTGCACAAAGAGAGCACCTGTATAGAACTACATCCATAGACTCACTGTATAAGCTCACGGATATATGAAGTATACAATTACATTCACAAAGTCACTGTATTAGTGTAAAAATACAACTGCAGTATACAACTACACTCACATAAGCACTATATCAGCGTACAAATAAACCAGCAATATAGAATTACACCCACAGACTCACTGTGTCATTTCTCACATAAACTAGCAGTATACAAGCACACCCACAGACTTATTGTAACAGTGCACAGATAGGCCACCAGCATGCAACTACACCCACGGACTCAGTGTCACAAAGAGATGCAGCATATAACTACATTAACAGACTCACAACATCAGTGTGCAAATAGACCAGCAGTATACAACTACACCCACAGGCTCACCGCATCAATGCAAAAATACAACTGCGATATACAAGTAAACCCACAGACTACTCTGTCAGTGTTCACAAAACCAGCTGTATACAAGTACAGCCACAGACTCACGGCATCATTGTATACAAGCAGTACACAACTACATCAACAAACTGACTTTATCAGTGTGCAAATAGACCAGCAGTGTACAACTCCCTCCACATACCGTACCTCTGCACAAATAGACCAGCTGTATACAACCGCACAACTTACACACTGTATCAGTGCACATATCAACAAGCAGCTATACCCACATATTCATTGTATCGATGTACAAATAGACCGGCAGATACAACTGCACCCACAGCCTCAATGTATCAGCCCACACACAGGCCAGCAGTAAAGAATTACACCCACAGGCTCATTGTATCAATGAACACCTGGAAAAGCAATACACAATTACAACTACAGACCCACTATGTCTGTGCACACACAGACCAGTAGTATACATTTAAACACACAGACTCACAATATCAATGCACAAATAGACCAGTAATGTGTAACTACCCTCACAGTCCCACTGTATGAGTCAGAAGTCACATGACACCAGGTTTTTGTCCACAGGTTTTTTTAAAATCACAAGCTTTTGGAGTGCTGCTCCTTTGTCAGGTGAAGTGGAGGAAGGCGCACAGGCATAGAACATATAGCAGCTGAGAGCTAAAGATTTTTGCTCCAGTAGCTCGCAAAAACCTACCAACCAATTAAAAACAAAACCAAAAGAGTCTGTGTGAGCCTGACCCATTCATGATGCTTTCGACTTTAAAAAAAAACACCTAAGGAGAACTCAAAGCTGTTTACCAACTGCCTGTCTGAAGGAGACATTTTGTCACCGGTGTAACAACACCTTCTGCTAGAGAAACAAGGTAGAACACATCCCTAAAAGGCACAGTATTATCACACCTCCCCCCCTAAAAATACCATCAATACGGCTTTATTTTCAAAGCCATTAGCTTCATCCTAATAATACTTACATTATATATACATTGTATAACTCTAAGCATGTAAACATTCAACAATGGTTCATTTTAGTTTGTTTCTTCAGTCATTGAATACCTCTGTCTTCCTTTATCAAAGTTGTAACAATGTGTCAGCAATTACGTTCTCTACGTCCTGCCACATGTATAATTTTCAAATTGAATGGCTGTAACAATAAACTCTATGTGAATAGTCTGGTATTTTTATCCTTAAATGTCTCCAAAAACGTCAAGGGGTTATGATAAGTATACACAATGTTCTCAGAAACACTACTAGCCACATAAATTTTGAAATGTTGCAACACCAATGCCAAACTCACTGTTTCTTTCTCCACGGTGGAATAGTTCTTTTGACGAACAGTCCACTTCCTGGAAAAATACCCAATAGGTTTTTATTTACTTTCATCGTCTTCTTGCATGGATACAGCACTGACACCCACATCACTTTCATTGATAATCACCTTGAATAGTTTTGCATAATTAGGTACTGCTAATACCAGGGCAGTGGTCAACACAGCTTTCAGGCTTTCAATGCCTTCTGTCCACTCAGATTTTCTGCACTTCTTCAAGTCAGTCATACAGTCATACAGCACGGAAGCAAACCCTTTGGTCCAAAAAGTCCATGCAAAACATAATCCCAAACTAAATAGTCCCACCTGCTTGCCCCCAGCCCATATCCCTCCAAACCTTTCCTATTCATGTGCTCATCCAAATGTCTTTTAAACATTGTAATTGTACCCATATTCACAAGCAAATCACCCTCTGTGTAAAATAATTCGCTCCTCATGTCTTTTTTAATCTCCGTCCTCTCACCTTAAAAATGCAATCCTAATTTTGAAATTCCCCCATCCCAGAGAAAAGACAACTACCATTAACGCTATCTATACCTCTCATTATTTTATAAACCTCTTTCAGGTCACCTCTCAAACTCCTACACCCCAGTGAAAACAGTCCCAGCCAATCCAGCCTTCCTTTATAACTGAAACCTTCCATGCCCGGCAACATCCTGGTAAATCTTTTCTGAATCCTCTCCAGTTCAACAATATCCTTCCTATAACTGGGTGACCAGAACTGGACACAGTATTCCGGAAGAGGCCTCACCAATGTGCTGTACAACTTCAACATGACTTCCCAACTCCTACTTAAGGACTGAGCAATGAAGGCAAGAGTGCCATATGCCTTTTTAACCACCCTGTCTATGTGTGATGCAAACTTCAAAGAATTATGTACCTGCACCCCTAGGTACCTCTGTTCTAAAACACTACTCAAGGCCCTACCATTAATTGTATAAGCCCTACTTTTGTTTGTTGTACCAAAATGCAACACCTCGCATTTATCCAGATTGAATTCCATCTGCCATTTTCAGCCAAAATTCCGTACAAATTTCCAGAAACAGCCATACATTCCCAGAAATTGTATTACTTCCTTCTTTACTGACAGTATGGGAAACTCCCAAACAGCCTTTGTTTTCACATCCATGGACTGACCTGTACATGTGCAATGGTATGGCCTAGGAATGTGACTTGGCCTTTTACAAACTCACTCTTTGCCAGGTTTATCACCAAGCCTGCCTCCTAAAGTCAATCGAACAATTCCGCGAGATGCTCCAAATGTTCTTTCCATATGTGACTAAAAATCACCAGATTGTCTATGTACACCACATAATCGAGTAATCCTGAAACTACCTTATTGGTTAATCTTTGTAATGTGGCTGGTGCATCCTTCATATCAAATAGCAGTGCCACGCAAGCTGAAATTTTGTTCAATCTTTCAGATAAAGGTACCTACCAGTTTACTTTGAGGAAGTCAAGTTTAGAAATATAAGTTACTTGTCCCACCTTCTCAATGCAATCTTCCAATTGTGGAATTCGGTATGAATCAGACTTCATAACTGCATTGACTTTTTGATTATCCACACGCAATCATTGGGTATCATCTGGTTCTGGGTGAGCTCCATTTGCTGGAACTCACTTTGATTATGTTGTCTCTAAGCATGCTTTCAATCTCTTTTGAACCTGTGCCAATTTTAGAGGGTTAAGCCTATAAGGACGATGCTTAATTCGAATAGCATTTCCCACATCGACAACATATATAATCAGTTTAGTACTTCCCATCTTGTTCCCAACATATATCTCCATGTGATTGTAATAACTCTCTCAGGTCAGTTTGATTTTCCTCTGCAAGATAGCTAAATAATTTATTCCAATTTCTCAGAATTTCATCACTGACCAATTTAATTTGAGGAATGTGAAATTCAGAATCATTTGGATTTTGTGCTTCACTCTGAGTTGTGACAAGTAATGCATCCTTTTGCTTTCCTTCCCTATCAAAATATTGTTTGAGCAAATTCATATGACACACTCTGAGTTTTCCTTCTATCTGGTGTCCTTATCAAATAATTCACCTTAACCAGTCTCCTCTTGATTTGATAAAGCCCACACCCACAGACTCACTGTAGCAGTGCACAAATAGACAAGCAGTATACAGTTACACCTGCAGGCTCACTGTGTCAGCATACAAATAGATCACAAGTACACAACTACACTCACAGTCTCACTGTATCAGTGTACATATAGTGTAGCCATATACAAACATTCCCATTTTCCCACTAGAGACCAGTATAGTCATTCTACAATTTAGGATCGCCAAACGTACAAAACCATAAATTTCTGCGAACTATTGCAAGAAACCTTCAGGTATACTACATTGAGTTTGAAAAATACTCTCTTAACAAAAACTTTGAAGATTTAATTGTTTCTTATAAGATGCTGAGATTAAGAAATAGTCCATTATTTAGCAGTGTGAATAGTAGAGGAGATCATAGGATGAAATATAAATTGACACCCTCATCCAATTATACCATCAGACACACAATCATTGTAAATGTACACTACAAAGCACATAATATCACAGTACATGTACTCCAGCTGATTCACTGTCACTGTAAATGTACACCAGCAGATTCACTATCAGTGTACATGTACACCAGCAGATTCACTGTCAGGATACGCATACACCAACAGATTCACTGTCAGTGTATACGTGCACCAGCAGATTTACTATCAGGGTACACAGAAATCAGCAGATTCACTTTCAGCGTTTTTGTCTACTAGCAGATTCACTATCAGGGTACACATATGCCAGCAGATTCACTGTTAGTGTACATGTTTATCAGCAAATTCACTATCAGTGTACATGTAAAGCAGCAGATTTACTGTCAAGGTACACGTACACCACTATATTCACTATCAGAGTACATGTACACCAGCAGATTCACTATCAACATACTCATACACTAGCAGGTTCACTGTCAGCATTCACTGTCCATGCACATGTGTAATAAAGATTCACTGTCAGGATACATGTACACCACAGGATTCACTGTCAAGGCACATGCACACCAGCAGATTGACTGCCAGTGTACACGTACACCAGTAGATTCACTGTCAGTGTATACACTCACCAGCAAAATTCACTGTCAGTGTATACACTTACCAGCAAAATTCACTGTCAGTGAATACACTCACCAGCAAAATTCACTGTCAGTGTGCATGCATACCAGCAGATTCTCTGTCAGTATAGGCATACATCAGCATATTCACCATCCTTGTACACATACACCAGCAGATTCACCATCAGTGTACATGTACATTAACAGATTCACTGACACTGTACCTGTACACCAGAAGATTCACTGTCAGTGTACACCCATACCAGCAGATTATCTGTCAGGGTACACACAAGCCACCAGCAGATTCACTCTCAGAATACACATACACCAGCAGGTTCACTGTCAGTGTATGTTTACATCAGCAGATTCATTCTAAGTGTATGTGAATACCAGCAGATTCACTGTCAGTTCACATGTATATCAACAGATTCACTGTCAGGATAGACATAGACCACTGGATTCGCTGTCAGTGTGTGCTACACCAGCAGATTTGCTATCAGTGTACATCTACATTGACAGATTCACTGTCAGGATATGCGTATACCAATAGACTCACTGTCAGTGTACACGTACACCAGCAGATTCACTGTCAGGATACGTGTATATCAATAGATTCACTGTCAGTGTACACGTGCACCAGCAGATCCACTATCAATGTATAGGTAAATCAGCAGATTCACTGTCAGCGTTCATGTGCACCAGCAGATTCACTGTCAGCGTTTATGTGCACGAGCAGATTCACTGGCAGTCCACCGGCATGCTAGTGAAATCATTATCAGTGTACACATATATCTGCAGAATCACTATCAGTGTACATGTATATCAGCAGATTCACTATCAGTGTACACATTCACCAGTAGAGTCACTTTCAGTGTACACATATACCAGCAGATTCACTGTCAATCTACACATATACCATCAGATTCACTATCAGTGTTAACGTATGTTAACAGATTCACTGTCAGTGTACCCATACACCAGCAAATTAACTGTCAGTGTACACCCATACCAGCAGATTACCTGTCAGGTTACATGCACACCAGCAGATTCACTGTCAGTGTATACATACACCAGCATATTCAGTCTCAGTGTACACATACACCAACAGATTCACCATCAGTGTACATTTACACCAGCAGATTCAATCCAAGTGTATGTGCATACCAGCAGATTCACTGTCAGTGTGCATATACACCAGCATATTCAGTCTCAGAGTACACATACACCAACAGATTCACTGTCAGTATACACATACACCAGCAGATTCACTGTCAGCATACGCTACATCAGCAGATTCACTGTCACTCGATGCACATTGTCCTGACATACTGCACTGGCATGCTGGAGGTCAATCCCCATTATTCCTGTGCTGTCAGAAATATTAACGGTTTTAAAAAATATGCAAGCTTTCCCAATTTACATGCGTTCTACACCCACGTTAACTAAAACTACACAGCTGGTTTCTGTATTAAAAAAAATACTATTTATTACAAGTATATAGGCTGTGTGACCTGTTGGCAGACAACTTAATCCCCTCACGAGCTCCCCTTTACACACACACACACACACACAGAAAAACATATTGGTGTTGGGGAAGGATGGAAATTCCGGGAAAGCAGTCACTGGTTCCTGTTCACAAAGGTGCTGGGATTATTGTGATGATTTTTGTGCTGATCAGAATGCTGCTTCTCAGTCTTCCTTCTCCAGATGCATCCATTGGCTTGCAAGTGGCGCACTGGTTGATTTATAAAAGGTCTCTAACTCACCAATTAAAAGTCACAGCTAACAGCATCTGCTGAAGGAAAGATAAACTAACTTTCTTCAGGCTTACAGTGCCATACTGCCCAGAACTGAGAAAGAGTTACTTAGCTGGTTGTGGTCTGAAAGCTTCTTTGTATCTTGTTCACAGCCCTAAGTTCTTCAGCTACCAGAGAACCATTCATATGGCTGTTAGGAGAAGCAGACCTTTGTCATTGGGAGTCACAATCTGCTACTTGCTGCCAACTAAAGCTCTATTTGTACACAACCCTTCAGATCCAGTTCACCTGCAAACTAAACTTCAATTACTGCGTGAACAAGTACCTGCGTAAACAACACTCACCACAAGCGTCAGGTTACTTGTTTTCCAAAAATGCAGTACGTAACCAATAAGACATCCTCGGTTTTTACAATAGTTGTTTTGGTATTTAAGTGCATAATTAAAAATACAGCAAGTGGTAGACACAGCTAGGCGATCCCACTACCAACAGATCAGATCTAAGCTCTGCAATCCTGCCACATCCAGTCATAAATGGTGGTGGACAATTAAACAACTCATTGGAGGAGGAGGTTCCACAAATATCCCCATCCTCAATAATGGAAGAGCCCAGCACATCAGTGCAAAAGATAAGGCTGAAACATTCGCAGCAACCTTCAGCCAGAAGTGATGAGTGAATGATCCATCTCGGCCTCCTCCAATAGTCCCCAGCATTACAGACACCAGACTCCAGCCAATTCGATTCACTTCACATGATATCGAGTACCAGTTGGAGACACTGGATACTGCAAAGGTGATGGGCCCTGACAACATTCCAGCAATAGTACTGAAGATTTCTGCTCCAGAACTTACCGCTCCCCTAGCCAAGCTGTTCCAGTACAGTTACAACGTTGATATCTGCCCGACAATGTGGAAAATTGCCGAAGTATGTCCTGTTCACAAAAAGCAGAACAAATCCAACCCGGCCAATTATCGCCCTATCAGTCTACTCTCAATCGTCAGTAAAGTGATGGAAGGTGTCGTCAACAGTGCTATCAAGCAGCACCTGCTCAGCAATAACATGCTCAGAGACACCCAGTCTGGGTTCCACCGGAGCCACTCAGTTCCTGGTCTCTTTACAGCCTTGTTTCAAACATAGACAAAAGAGCTGAATTCTGGGGGTCAACTGAGAGTGACATCAAGGCTGCATTTGACCAAGTGTGGCATCAATGAGTGTCGGGGGCAAATTCTCTGCTGGTTGGAGTCATACCTGACACATAGGAAGATGATTGTGGTTGTTGGAGGTCAGTCATCTCAGTTCCATGACATCTCTGCAAGAGTTCCTCAGGGTAGTGACCTAGGGCCAAACATCTCCAGTTGCTTTATCAATGACCTTCCTTCCATCATAAGGTCAGAAGTGGGGGATGTTCACTGGTATTTGCACAGTGTTCAGCACCATTCGCAACTCCTCAGATAGTGAAGGAATCCACATACAAATACAAAAGATCTAGACAATATCCAGGCTTGACCCAACACGTGGCAAGTAACATTCATGCCACACAAATACAGGCAATGACCGTCTCCACCAAAAGACAATATAACCATTGTCCCTTGACATTCAATGGCATTACCACTATTGAATCTCCCACCGTCAACATCCTGGGGTCACTACTAACCAGGACCTCAATTAGACTAGCCAACATATACAGTGGCATGTCAGAGGCTAGCAATCCTAAAATGAGGATCTCACTTCCTGACTCCATAAATCCTGTCCATCATCTACAAGGCAATAAGTTAGGAGGGATGGAATACTCCCCATTTGCCTGGACATGTGGAATGAACTGTCAGAGGAAGTGGTAGATGAAGGCGCAGTTAGAACTTTTAAAACATATTTGGATAGCTACATGAATTGGAAAAGGTTTAGAAGGATATGGGCCAAACGCAGGTAAGTCGAGCTAGTTTGATCAGAATGGGCAGTTTGGACTGAAGCTGTAAGACTCTACGACTCTAAGTGCAGCATCTGAGAAGCTTGACACCATCAAAACAGCCTCTTGAATTACACCACATCCACTGTCTTCACCACCGACGCTCAGTAGCATCAGTGTGTACCATCCACAAGATGCACTGCAGAAATTCATCAAGGCTCCTTAGACTGCACCTTCCAAATCCAAGACCACTACCATCCAGAACAGCAAGGGCAGCAAGTTCTCACCCTGACTTGGACATATATCACTTTTCTTTCAGCATCACAGGATCAAATTTCTCGACCTCACTCCCTAGCAGCATCGTGAATATATCTGCATCAAACAGACTGCAGTGGTTGTAGGAGGCTGCTCACCAACACCTCATGAGTCTTTGGAACTCCTTGCCATGGGCAGCTGTGACAGCAGAGTTCTTGTGTATATTTAAAGCTGAGGTAGATAAATTCTTGGAAAGTAGATATGAGGAATGCCAGATCAACCATGATCCTATTGAATGGTGGAGCTAGCTCAAGAGGCCAAATGGCCTACTCCTGTTCCTATTTCCTATGGACTTATGTTCTCGAGAACAAATATATGGGGAATAAATACTGGCACAGCCGACAAAGCCTCAATCCCAGGAATGAGTTTCAAAAAGCTGAGACTAAGTAGAGGCTGAGATAAAAGGTACTGCAGATGCTGGAGAATCCGAGATAACAAGCATGGGGCTGGATGAACACAGCAGGTCAAGCAGCATCATAGGAGCAGGAAAACTTGACGTTTCGGGCCTAAACCCTTCATCAGAAATGCCATTTCTGATGAAGGGTTTAGGCCCGAA
>JAHRHZ010000093.1:5804460-5817602 GCA_024137785.1 Ginglymostoma cirratum | reverse complement strand
TGTTCTATGTTCTATGTTCTATGTTCTATGTTCTATGTTCTATGTTCTAAGTGTACGTGAGGAATGTTGGATCAGCCATGATCCTACCGAATGTTGGAGAAGGCTTGAGGGGCCGAATGGCTTACTGCTGTTCCTACTTCTAATGGTCTTAAGGTCTTAGAGTCTGACCAAGAGATTAATTTCACTGTTCAGATCATGAAGGAGAACTTAAATGTCTTCAGAATTGGGAAGAAAAAAATAATTTCTATATAACCTTCAGGCAGATGGAATAGTCAAGAATATAAACATACCGTTAATCAGTAAGTTATCAGATAGTAGGAAAGGTTGGTAGAATTGGCATATTGTACTATTGCTTATTTTAATAAATATACTCTGATCTAGGAGCTGGGATGTACTCTGTGTACATAATAGGACATGCAGTTGCAATTGCCAAAGCGTTGGCTGGGCGGCACTCACTATGCACAACAGTGTTACAATGGACATCTAATGAATGGATAAGCACTCATTTATAACAGATTCATCTTATCCATTGACCATAATGATAGTTGCCAGCATAAGATTGATCTATATAATAAAGGTCTTGAAGTGGGGCATGAGAGAGGGCATGGACCCTCACAGCCTGAGGAGTTGAAGAAAATCATTAAAACCACAAAAGAGAAGGGCTGAATTGGA
The DNA here is from genome assembly GCA_024137785.1 of Ginglymostoma cirratum. Lineage (NCBI taxonomy): Eukaryota > Metazoa > Chordata > Chondrichthyes > Orectolobiformes > Ginglymostomatidae > Ginglymostoma > Ginglymostoma cirratum. The sequence goes on along the minus strand of JAHRHZ010000093.1, from coordinate 5,816,930 downwards.
ATTCCTGAAATTGGTCTATGTGCCAATTGAAAAGGTTGATTGAAATAAAGGTTTTGGCTGCTATCTGCCAGCTCTTAAAGAAAGAGAAAAACCTTGTGAGACAACGCAATGGTTTGTCATAGTTCAAGAGATAATTCTTCAAATTAAATCATTTAATGATATCTTGGAAAATTATTTTTTACCTACCTTTTTGGAGATGTTATGACACACCTCCATTGCAGGCAGGACTGAAACCTAATTCTTCTGGCCCAGAGGTATGGGCATTACCATTTTGCCACAAGATAGAATCATAGAACATAGAATAGCACAGCACAGGAACCTTCGACCTACCAGGTCTGATGCCATGCTAACCTAATCCCATCTGCCTGCACATTGTCTGTCTCTTTCTGTTATCTGCCTATTCATGAGTTGGTCCAAATGCCTCTTAATTTGTGAACATACTGCTTCTACCACCTTCCCTAGCAGCACTTTCCAGTTGTAGCAGTTCCTACAATCTTCTGTGTAAAATGCTTGCCTTGCACATCTCCCTTAAACTTTCCTCCTCTCACCATGAATGTATAGGTCATAGAATCCCTACAGTGTGGAAACAGACCCTTCAGCCCAACAAGTCCACATTGACTCACTGAGCATCCCACCCCCCTAATCTACACATCCCAGAACACTATGGACAATTTAGGTGGACATCCACCTAGCGTGCACATCTTTGGACTATGGGAGGAAACTGAAGCAGACAAGGGGAGAATGAGCAAACTCCACACAGACAATTGACTGAGGGTGGAGTCAAACCTGGGTCTCTGGCACTGTGAGGCAGCAGTGCTAACCACTGAGCCACCATTCCACCTTGTATGTTGCCTAGTATTTGACATTTCCACCCTGAGAAAAAGACACCAACTATCCAGCCTTTCCACAGTTCTCATAATTTTATATACTTCGATAAGGTCACCCCTCAGCCTCTGACACTCCAGTAAAAATAATCCAAGTTTGTCTGACCTCGCCTTATAGCTAATGTACTCAAATCCAGGCAACATCCTGGTAAACTTCTTCTGCACCCTCTCCAAAGCCTCCCCATCCTTCATACAGTCTGAGGACCAGAACTGCACACAATATTCTAAATGTGGCCCAACTAAAGTTTTGTACAAATGCAGCATGACTTGCCAATTTTTATACACAATGCCCCAACCAACAAAGGCAAGCATGCCGTGAGCCTTCGTTATGATCTTATCCGATTGTGCTGCCACTTTCAGGGAGCTGTGGACTTGGACCCCAAGATCCCATGTACATCAATGCTCCTAAAGGTCCTGCCATTAACTTTTTACTTTCCTTTTGCGTTTGACCTCTTAAAATGCACCACCTCACACTTGTCCAAATTAAACTCCAGCTGCCATTTCTCTGTCCAATTTTCCATTTAATCTATAAATTTCTGCATCCTTTGACAACATTCCTCACTTTCCAGAACTCCATTAATTTTTGCATCATCTGCAAACTTACTAAACGGATCCATCTTCATCCAAATCACCTTTATATATATATATACATAGATAAATATTACAAACTTCAGAGGTCCAAGATCTGATACTTGCAGAACACTATTAGTCATAAACCTCCAGTCAGAAAAACATCCTTACAGAACTTCTCTCTGTCTGCTCTGACTAAGCCAATATTGCAACCAACTTGCCAACTTACCATGGATTCCATGTGACTTAATCTTCTGGACTAGCCTCCTATGAGGGACCCAGTAAAATGCTTTCATAAAGTCCATGCATACAACATCCAATGCTCTACACTCATCAATCATCTTCATCACTCCTCAAAAAACTCAATCAAGTTTGTGAGACCTCCCCTGCATAAAGCCATACTAACTATCCCTAACAAGTTAATTCTTTTCTGGTACACCGCATCATAGAAGGAAGCCATTTGGCCCACTGTGTCTGCACCAGCTCTTCAAGTAAGATTATTACTTACTGACAATCCATTGCTTTTCCCCATATATTCACATATTATTTCTATCCAAATAATTGTTCAGTTTTCTCAATTGAACCTGCCTTCACCACACTTTCAGGCAGTGTTTTCCAGGCCTAATTACTAACTAAATTTTTTTTTCGCTCACGTCATTTTTGCTCCTTTTATAAGTCATTTTAAATCTATGCCCTCTTGCTCTTATGAGCAGAAATAGTTTCTCCCTATCTAGTCTATCCAGCATGCTTATCTTCAAAAACTTCATATTCTCTGTCAGGAACTGTCCCTACTTCTTCAAAGAAACCTCATAACTGAAGTTTCTCATTGCTAGAGCCATTCTAATAAACCACTTCTGCACTCCCTCCAATGTGTTTACATCCTTCCCATAATATGACCCTTAGATTGGTTAGATTTTTTATGCTTGCAGTCTACCTAAAATAATTGTCAGATATTGACTGACAGCATATACTGACTCTTTCAAGTATATAATTGTACTTAAAACACAAACTTATTGCACTCTGTTGTGTTGGACAGCGTCATGTCCTTTATAATAGCACCTAGAATCCTCTCAGGTGTGTTCAATGAAGTAACATGACCAATGAGACCAGACAGTGGTCAACACAGAAGTTTAACACATACCAACAGGAAAAGGGCATTTATTGGCATTTATGTGTATTGATAATTGAACAGTATCAGCTGTTAAGGGATTTCAAATAAGTGTAACTACTAATAAAGACAGCAATAGTGTGCCTTTGTTTGGGACTGTATGGGAGACACTGAGATTAGTTTGTGTTCTCTAATGGCCCATGAGCAATGGATAGTTCTTTCAGTTTCCCTCAGGTCTAGAAACTCATCACTTTAATCACTGATGTGTGCCACCTGGTCCATCTGCTTCAAATTCTTCAAGTACACGGAGTTGTTCCAAATTCAGTTAGATAAATTACACTGGAATATATCAGTCTGCCATTATAATTTCAATCAAGATACATATATCAAACACTTCGGTTACACAGATTATACTGGAGTCTATGTCTCAGTGCTGTTGTAATGAAAGCAAAGTGATAATGTAATACAGAATACAATGAAACAGATCACTGAACAGTCTGTAATATAAGCATCATTAGTATATATGACACATGCAATACATTTGGATATATAACTCACAGCTCTGCTGGTTTGATTATACTGGGATATATCACGCACAGATCTAATATACACATTATATTGAAATATCACAACTTTTGGAGACAGATTTCATTTTGATAAAGAAATCACAGTTTCGTCTTAAATATTACGTTGAATTACAAAGAAATAAGTAGGATAATATGGAATTACGGCACAAAAGTAGGGCTGGCCAGCCCAACCAGTCTATACTGGCATTTATGTCTCGTAGAGACATAGCATGGTTTCAGCACAAAGGGAAGCCAATTTAGCCCATCATTTGTTCCTCTGCAAGAGGAAGTCATCTAGTGTTATTCTCCCTCCTGTTCCCTGTAGCCATAAAAATGGTCCCTTTTCAGGTGACAAGTTAATTTCCTTTTGAAAGCCTTAATTAAATTTCCTTCACCACACTCTCAGGCAGTGAACTGCAGACCCAACCACCTACTGCACGAAAAGATTTTCCTCAAGACATCATTGTTTATTTTGCAAATTACTTTAAATCTGCAGTGTCTGAACCTTGATCCTAGAACCAATGAGAACAGTATTTCCTTACCTATTCTTTCCAGACCAATTATGATTTTGAATGTCTTGATCAAATCTCCTCAACAATCTTTTCTGCAAGGAGAACATTCCCAACTTCTCCAACCTATCAACACAACTGAAGTTCCTCATCCCTGGAACGATTAGCATGATTTTTTTCTATATTGTCTCCAAAGTCAGCACATCCTTCCTAAAGTGTGGTGCCCTGAACTGGCCATGATACTTCAGCTACGGTGAGACTAGTGCTTCATTCAGGTTCATGATACTTCCCAGATTTTGTACTCTATGCCCTTTTAGTGAAGTCTAGGATGCCGTATACTTTTTCAATGGCTCTCTCAACCTACCCTGACAACTTCAATGATTTATGTATGTATATACACAGGTCCCTGTGTTTCTGTATCCCTTTTAGAATTATACTTATTATTTCAATCTGTTTGGTGGTGTTTTCCCTACCAAAATGATTACTTCATATTTCTCTGCTTTAAAATTTGTCCACCATCAAATTTTGTTACATAGGTCAGACTCAACTATCTCTGACACTATGTTATCAGAATCCTTCAGGATGTATCATGAAGACTTCTATAATACAGACCTCACTCAGATATATGACTCAGTTTTAAGATATCGATTGTATTGTGATATATAACTCAGTGAGTTCTGTTATTCAGGTTGTATACTGTAATATGCTGGGATAAATCAAACACAGCCCTGGCCAATAAAGCCAAAGAACTATGGATGCTGAAAATCAGAAACAAAAGCAGTAATTCCTGGAGAAACTCAGCAGATCTGGCAGCACCTGTGGAGAAAAAGCAGAGTTAATCTTTTGAGTCCAGTGTCCCTTCATCAGGTCACTGAACCCAAAATGCTAATTCTGTTTTCTCTCCATAGATGCTGCCAGTCGTGCTGAGTTTCTCCAGCAATTACTATTTTTATTTCAGCCCTCGCAACTCTGTTATAAAGCTTACACTGGGATCTGTCACTCACAGTCCTTTAAAGTAGATTACAATATCACACTTCCACTTATATATATATTATACTAGAATATAGCATGTGGAATTCTGGTGCATAAATTCCCATGAGATAGAGCATTGAAACAAAAACAGAAATTGCTGGAGAAACTGAGCAGGTTTCCCAGCATCTGTGGAGAGAAAGCAGAGTTAGTGTTCCAGATCCAGTATGATTTCTTCAGAACAGGTCTGGATTCAAAAAGTTAACTCTGCTTTCCCTCCACAGATGCTGGGAAACCTGCTCAGTTTCTCCAGCAATTTCTGTTTTTGTTTCAGATGTCCAGCACCAATAGTTTTTTCTTTCATTTTAGAGCATTAAAGTGTCAGTTTTATTGATTACACCGGGATAAATTATATTCTGTTCTATTATATAGATTGAACTGAGATATAACAAGCATTTGCACAGATCACATTGATATACATTACTCACAGCTTTGTAACAAAGTATATCTTAGATATATCCTTTACTGTTCCATTGTACAGATTAAAGAGTGGTATTTAAACCATATTCAGCAACACAAATTACATTGGATTACAACAATGAAATAGCTGTTAAAAAGATTACTCTGGGGCCTATAATACCCCGTACTTTGTTTTATACTCTGCCGGGATAAACAACCAACTGTTCTGACATATAAAGTACATCTTGATGTATCACTCAGATTTCCATGATATAGTTTACTCCGAGTCATAAATCAGGCACAACTCTGTTATATCACTTAAGAAGGGATATGTTACGGACAATTCTACCAATTATACTGGGAGATTACTCAGAGTTATGTTATATAGACGATGACAAGAAATATCACTCACAGTTCTGTTATTCAGATTGCACTGGGGTTTACCACTAACAGTTCTGTTGTATAAATTACAATCAGAATAGTTTGGAAAATATCACACAGTATTTCTCAAATTGCACTGCAGCATGTTATACATAGTTCTGCTAAGTACATTACGTGGGGAACACTAAGGAACAATAAGTAAAATAACAGGAAGGGCGCATTTGCCATTACACCACCCCCCACAGTTTGTTCCATCATTTAATATTCCTGTCTTTGCCTCATTACCCTTAATACCTTTGATTCTCAAAATCCCATCAACCTCAGATTTAAAATTAGCAATTGATCGAGTATCAATTGCCGTTTGGGAAGAGAATTCTACATTTCTATCCTCTATTGTGTGTAGAACTGAATCCTAATTTCAATCTCGACAGGTCTGGCTATATTTTTAATCAACGGCCTCCTTAAACACCGAAAATAGTTTCTCTTCATCTACCATATCAAATCACCTATCAATCAATCGATCATGTCTCCTTTAGACCATCTAAATTCCAGGAAATACAACTCTAGTTTGTGTAATATATTATTCAGAGTTTGATTTTACAGACTACATGAGTTCTGCTCAGGAAAATGTATTGGGATGATGAAAGCAGTGTAGATCACTCACAATAACTTTACAGAGATTACATCAGGATATACCACGTGCAATACATAAACGCTATGATGGAAAGTATGATAGAGCTTTGTTATATATGTTATACTAGAATATTTCACTAATTTTACTATTATACGGGTAACACTGGACTTTCAGTCATATAGATTAGGCTATAGTATATAGACAAATTGCACTGGAACACTGTATCCAAAACTCTATTTTATAGATTACCCATAGATATACATTTTGTCAATTCGCCAATTTACTCTTTTGATAATTAGATCATTGACAACGCTCATATATATTGTATATATACAAAAATAAAACGCAGCATGGTGCATCACTTCAAATTCTGTTATTTGGTTTATACTGTGATAATTGTACACCGATAATTTCTATTCAATATCATGAATATATTATTCCTACATTCTGATGAAGGGTCTAGGCCTGAAACGTCAAGCTTTCCTGCTCCTATGATGCTGCTTGGCCTGCTGTGTTCATCCAGCTCCACACCTTGTTATCTCTGTTTCTCAAATAGTTACATTGACAATGCTGGCACATTTCAAAGCTGGTTCTGTCACAGAGATTTTGGTACAGTAGCATTGTGATTTGATACTGCATCAGTAATTAAGAGGTTTGGACTAACAATCTGGAAAACTGAGCTCAAATCCCACTGCAGCAGCTAAAGAGTTTAAATTCAGTTAATGAATTAAACCTGGAACAATGAAAAATGGTATTACTTATCGAGGCCATGAAATCAATCAATATAAATTGTTGATATTTCTTAATTGTCTATTGAGGAAGGATATCTGTCATACATACTTGCTTGGGTCCATATATGACTCTGGACCCACAGCAACTTACTTAACTGCCATCTACTAACAGAAGAACAAACTAATTAGTTGTTGAGGGAAGTATAAACTCTGACATGCCAAACTAACACTAAAGTCTTGATGAATGAGTAGAAATAAATCAGGACATATTACTCACAATTAATTCATATAAATTACACTAGGATATATTTTTCACAGCTCAGTTGTAGAGATTAGATCTGGAACACATTCTCAATTTTGTTATATAAATTCCATCAGGATAAATTACTCACACATAATTGATATGGAGTACCCTGGGATATTTTACGTACTCCTGTTTACACACTGCAATGGGTGCCATTATTTTACACATAATGCAAATAGATTTCTCTGGGATATATCATACACTGTTCCATTCTACTCACGAGAGTGGGAGATATGAAGATAAGAATTAGGAGCAGGAGTTATGTTACACCTCACGAGGGTAAAGAGCTACAAATTAAGTTCCAATATTCCTGAAGTCCTCACAAAAGTTAAAGATTTTAAAAAGTATTCAAAAATTCCCAATTTACCTGCCTTTAGACCAAGGTTGACATAAAGCACTGACCAGGTTTCTGTACTTAATGAGAATGATTATCTATTACTTAAATAAATAGATTCTAGCTACAAGTAAACAGTTCTAAACCTTGACAAACACTTCTGCTAGTTAAAACTCTAATCCCTTTATAAATGGCCCCGCTGCATACATACAGGCAGACTCAGCCAATAAAGAAAAAATGAGTTTTACAGGCACAGGGAAAGACTGGGAATACAGTTCAGTTGTCTCCGTCCTTCCACGGAGATGATCCTTCTGCTGATCCAAAAGCCACTTCTCAACGTGCCCTGTTCAGTTACCTTCACTTGTTTGCAGGAGGCACAGGGTACCTGGTTCCAGCTGATAAAGGTCCTTGACTTGTCAATTAAAATTAATAGCTTACAGTAACTGGAAAGGCAAAATAAAGTGGGTATCTCCTGGCTTCAGACTGAATGCAGGGTTAGGGGACCAACACCAATACCAAAAGACAAAAATCTGTTGCTATCATAATCTCCAAAGGCGATAGAATCAGATAGAATCACAAAAACAAAATGAAATAAAAGAACATCGCACGCATGTGAGCTTCTTCCCCTCTCTCACTTTCTCCTTCATCTAGAACTGAGGGATAATGACCACTCTACATCAAGTAGAGATTCCTTAGCACTTTTACAGAAGGTCCTTTCATTCAGTGTCCCAGAAGTACATCAATCTGGACGCGGCATCAAACAGCCAGTCCGTTTGTACTAGGAGCTACTCAAGTAACACAACGGATTTCAATGTAGGATTCCATCAAAACAAAGGCAAAATATTACAGATGGTAGAAATCAGAAATAAAAACACAAGACCCTTAGGTTAAATTAGGACATGTCCCACACAGCTCTATTTTATAGATTTCATTGCTATATTTTACTGCGAATCTTAGCACAGATTACATTGGAATAAATAGCTTATCAACATGTTCCATTGATAGTACTGACATGTATCATTTACAACATTGCCTGATAAATGTCTCATACACTCTTTCATTATATAGATCAATTATTACACAATTACTACCTTGTGAGATATCCCTTAATTTGTTACATAATTTAAGATGGATCATTCTCACTTCTGTTAAACATAGTGCACTGATATGTCAATCACTGTTCTACAACTTGGTTTGCACTGACATATCTTACTCAAAGTTCAAAACAAAGTTAATGTTTCACGTTATGACTCTTCTATTCAAATCAAAACATTAACTCTGTTTCTGTATACACGGATGCTACTAGACTAGCTGGGTATTTCCAGCACTTTCTGTTTTAATTTCAGATTTCCAACATCCGCAGTATTTCACTTCAATTTTAACTTAAAATTATGTTGCCTAGATCTCATTTGGATTTTTCACTCATAGTCCTGCTATATTATTTACAGTGGGATGTATCACTCATGGTTCTGTTTCATAGATTGCAATGGGATACATAATTCAACAGTCCTGTTACATAGATTATACTAATAATATATTGCACATAGCTCTATTATTTTAATTAAAGGGAACTAAATCTCACAAAGCTCTGTTATACACTTTTACCAGGATAAGCTATCCATATATCTGTTGTATAAATTATATTAATATGTGACACATACATACATAATGCAAAATACTTTGGGATATATCATTCAGATTTCTATGATGTAAATTAGAATTTATAATTTTATGTTACACAGAACAAATCTGGATTCACCTCTTATAGTTTTGTGGCATAAATTAGCCTGGGATGAATCATTTACATACATGTACTTGAAGCGTATTGATGATAGCCTAAAAGATTGTCTATCGACTTGCAGTTCATGCTAATGACAGATGGCAAGTGCAGTCGAGATTCCTGGTCAGTCATGATGACAAAAAACTCAAGCTTTTACAGTCTGTAGATAGTTTTAATCAATAGTGACCTTGGAGTTGGTCACACTTGAACTTGGACCTTCTGGCCCAGAGATGGGGCACTATCACTTCACCACAAGGGCCCTCAAATTTAAATTTCAGCAGTTACCATAACAGGATTTATATCAACATGCCCACAACATCAGCCTGAGACTCTGGATTATTAGTCCAGTGACTTTACCTCTATACCATCACCTCACTTTAGCTAGCAGGCTACAATGTGCATTTAAAATTATGTGTTGCCACAGCAACCCACAATCCTTGGAGGGTTTGGCTGGTTGGATTGCTGACCTGAATTATATTGAGAGGGTGTGTTTCAATAAACATTCTGGTTGGAGTGGATTTGGAACCTGTCTCCTTGTCCTACCTGTGGTAAAGGACCCAAGACTGATTTGGACCTACCCTTAGGCAGGCAACTCAAGAATGCAGTTCCAATACACAGACAATACTTAGGTTTTTCCAGCACTGTCCTATTTAGAAAGTTTATGGGGAACATAGTCTGCTTCCTTTTTCCTGAAATTGTTGATTGTTCTCTTAATCGTTCAGTTTACGAGTTAACAACCAGAACCAACTAAGATTGTGGCCATGTAATTGCTTAATCCCCTCCATACAAAACACTAAATGAATAGGGAGTTTGCTTATTCTGTGAAATATCCTGTGGACCACACCGACAGTAAATATCAGATACATAATAGGTATTATCCTATTAACTGTCTTGTTAAAATATGTGTTCAATAGGCAATTAATTTCCTATTAAGAAATACAATATATCAGGTACAATATAAGGTATATAGAAGTACCCAGTATTTACAGCACAAAAACAGTCCTTTCAAACCAGTTAGTCTATGCTAGTGTGATAAGCTCCACATGAACCTTGTCCCTTTCATCTACCTTTATCAGCAAAATCTTCTGTTCCTTTCTCTCTCATGTGGTTAACTGGATTTCTCTTAAATACTTCTATTCTCGTAGCCTCAAACTTCTTGTGACTGTAAATCCCATATTTAAGATAACTCTGTGCAGCTGAAGAAATTTTGAAGAAATCTTCTGGGAAAAAATGCTTTGTTTGCTATTTTTAACGGTCATGATACTCTCTGTTGTTAGTTTTAGTGATTTGTGTATCTCCAACCACTGCATACTACATTATTTAAGCTTGTACATAGCAGGGAGCTAAGTATGTGGCTTCCGTATTCTTCCTTCCTAAAGGTACCATCACCACTTCTCTATGTTTTAAATCACTTTCCAATTACATGCCTATTCCAAGTTTATCTGTGTCTTCCTGTAATATGTTGCATAAGAAGTATGTGAATGTTCTTCAATACTTCAAGAATGCCAATCTGGCATTAAGTGCAAAATGTGGATTGTACTTCTGATTATTAAATTCAAATCATTAATATAAATGCTAAAAAGCAGAGTTTCCAGCACCAATCTTTGTGTTTTCCACAGATTTCAAATCTGAATAGCTCTGCCTAACTCTTACTTTGTTTTCTGTTTTTAACCAGCTTGCCATCAATTCTACTACTTGTCCCCAGAATTCACATGTTCTGACTTTTATCATGCCTCTTTTATGTGCTACCTATTAAATACGTATTAAAAATGCAAATATATAACATTGAAAATACAAAATAACTCACATAGATAAGCTAAAAATATCACATTACAGTACAAACATGGTCATTTTGCTTAAGGTCACGAGAAAGGTTTGAATGATAACAGCATTTCAGGTCACTTGATCCTCCTTCTTGCAGAATACCATCTCTAGTGTTGAAACACAGTCAAGGATGAATGGTGCCCCTTTCTTCTTAATGGACAATTTCCTGCTGAAACTGTTAACTGTTCTAAGCACAATGGGAGCCATCACTTAGAATTAGACAGGTGTTGCAGAAAAGAAATAGACCACAATGGCACAGAAAAACAAAATAGAGATAACAAGAAGTGGAGAAAAACTATATCTTTCACAGAGCTGATTGTGCAAATTGAAAAATGAGGTTGTGTTGCAGGATATGATACAACACAAGTGGAAATTAGAAGGAGATATAAATCAAATGCGTGATGCAAACTAAACAAATGATCTGCAGCTACTAATGAAGCTCAATCATCACCAAACTTTATCCACAGCTTAACATTAGCATGCAATAAATGTCTGTAGCAATGAATCCTAGTTGTTGATGAACCTTAACTAACAATAACCCTAAACTAGTGGTGAACCTTAGCTGCTGATAAACATTAGCTCTCAATGAACAGTAGTTGTCAAGGAATACTAGCTGCCATTGATCCTTTGTGTCAAAGATCATTAGCTGTCGATGTATTTTAGATGCTAATGAATTTTAAACAGTAATAACTGCCTTTGAATCTTCACTGTTAATGAATCTTAGTGTTGATATGCCTTAGATGCCGATTAACTTTATCTTTTGAGACACCTTTGCTGCCAAAGAATCTTAGCTAACCAGTATGTCAAAGCTGATGATTTAGTTGTTGGTTAACCCTAACTGCCAATGAATCCGGGCAGCCAAAGAACTTTCAAGCTCGTTAAACGGAATGTCAATGAATCTTTATTGTGAATGAATAATAAAGACCGATGTATCCACGAAATTTAGTTGCTGATGAACCTATGTTGTCAACTAACCTTTTAGCTGCCAATGAACCTAAGTGGTCTAGTTAGAGACCAATGTATTTGAGGTCCTATAAATCCTAGTTGCTGAAGGATAAAAGTTACCAATGAATCTTAGAAGTGGATGAATGTTTGTTGCCAATCAATCTTACCTGCTTTTCATCAGCTTACCTGCATGATGGACAATAGGTTGATTTTTGGTTAGGTTTTATATTTTGGGCTTTATTGTTTTCATGTACATCCACTCATCTATAACTACGGGTGAGGTGTCTGATGACTGAAGGGTGGCTAATAATGTACCTTTGTTTAAGAAAGGTTGTAAAGAGAAACTAAGGAACTACAGACCTGTGATAACAAGGTGTAGAGCTGGATGAACACAGCAGGCCAAGCAGCATCATAGCAGCAGGAAAGCTGACGTTTCGGGCCTAGACCCTTCTTCAGAAATCTCTGAAGAAGG
>JAHRHZ010000093.1:5752729-5804060 GCA_024137785.1 Ginglymostoma cirratum | reverse complement strand
CTTGTTATGTCAGATTCTCCAGCATCTGCAGTTCCTACTATCTCTGAAACTACAGACCTGTGAGTCTGACTTCAGTTGTGCGCAAGTTGTTGGAGGTGTTTATAAAAGACAGGATTTATGGACATTTAGAGAGGCAAAAATTGGTTAAGGATAGTCAGCATGGTTTTGTGTGAGGAAAATCATGTCTCACAAACTTGATTGAGTTTTTTGATGAAGTTATCAAAAAGGTTGATGATAGTAGAGCAGCAGACATTGTTTATTTGGATTTTAGTAAAGCCTTTGATAAGGTTCTATATGGTAGACTAATTGATAAAGTTAGGTCACATGGGATTCAGGGTGAGCTTGCCAACTGGATACATAATTGGCTTAACGGCAGGAAACAGAGAGTAATGGTAGGGGGGGGGTTGCTTTTTGGACTGGAGGCCTGTGACCAGAGAGTTCGGTTCTGGGTCCTCTTTTGTTTGTCATTTATATAAATGATTGGGATGAGAATATAGAAGGCATGGTTAGTAACTTTGTGGATGACACCAAAGGTGGTGGCACTGTAGACAGTGAAGAAGTAACTAAATTTTCAAGATTACGAAGGAACCTTGATCAAATAGGTCAATGGGCTGAAAAATGGCAGAGGGAGTTCAATCTGGATAAATGTGAGGTATTGCATTTTGGTACAACAAACAAGAATAGAGCTTATACAATTAATGGTAGGCCCTTGAGTAGTGTTGTAGAACAGAGTGACCGAGGGTGCAGTTACATAATCCTTTGAAGGTTAAGTCACATATAGACAGCGTGGTTAAAAAAGTGTACAGCACACTTGCCTTCATTGCTCAGTCCTTTGGATATAGGATTGGGAAGTCTTGTTAAGGTTGTACAGGGCATTGGTGAAGCTTCTTCTGGAATATTTTGTCCAGTTCTGGTCGCCCAGTTATAGGAAGGATATTAACAATGTGGAGAGGGTTCAGAAGAGCTTTACCAGGATACTGTTGGGTATGGAAGGCTTGAGTTATAAAGAAAGGCTGGATAGGCTGTGACTTTTTTCACTGGAGCGTAGGAGGATGAGAGGCGACCTGATAGAAGTTTATATAATAATGAGAGGTGTAGATAGAGTTAATAGTGGTTGTCTTTTCCCCAGGATGGGGGCTTGCAAGACAAGGGGACATTTTAAGGTGACAGGAGAAAGACATGAGGCAAAATTTTTACACAGAGGATGGTTTGCATGTGGAATGAACTTCCTGACGAAGTGGTGGATGTGAGTACAATCACAACATTTAAAAGATATTTGGATAGATAGATGAATAGGAAAGGTTTGGAGACAAGTGGGCCAAGGGCAGGCAGGTGGGACTAGTTTACTTGGGATTATGCTCAGCATGGACTGGTTGGACCAAAGGGTCTGTTTCTGTGCTGTGTATAACGCTATAACTATGTCAATAACTCTATAACTATGCTGCCACTTGTTTGCCTTTTGATGAAGTGAGTCAACAAAAGCGAGATTTAAATAACACCAGAAATTTGATACAAAGTAAAGGAATAATTCTTCAAGTTTATCTAAGTATTATTACAGTTTACTGCTTTTGAGCTTAAGACACGGCATTATTCATCCTGGCTAGCGAAGTACAGACAGTGTCACTGGACACAGCAGCCAGAAGAGAGGTAACTGATGTAGAAATTTTCAAATACTGACCCTATCCCTCATGACAAGGCTGGGATACCAGAAACAGACGTCTGTTTTGTAGAGCATATTGACATATATCACACCAGCCCTCAATACTATATCATTCTATGGTATATTACAGAGCTCAATCAAGTGCTTTACCCATGAACATATCACTAACAGTTCTGTTATATAGATTAGATTGGGAGATCTTCTAAATTTTTTACAATTCATTCATGGGATGTCGGTATCTCTGACCAGGGCAGTGTTTATTGCCCATCCCATGTATGCACACCTTTTGCGGGTTTCAGGATAAATTAAGAAAGCTGTTAACAATGTGGTTTTTTTTGTAAATTGAAGCATAGGAGTACAGAAGCAATGAAGTTAAATTGAAAATGTTAAACTGGCCTCATCTGGAGTGTTTCTGTGCAATGTAAGTACAATAGTTACGAATAATGGCAGGACTTAGAAAGTGAAGGTGTTTGATATGTTTGTCTTTATTGCTCAGTGCATTAAGTAGAGGTGTTGGGAGGTCATGTTTCAGCTGCACAGGACATTGATTCAGCCATTTTTGGAGCACTGTGTTCAATTCTGGTCTCCCTGCTATAGGAAAGAAGCTGAAAAACTTGAAAGATTCAGAAAGGATTTACACAGATGTTGCCTGGGTTGGAGGGTTTGAGCTATAGGGAGAAAGGCTGAATAGGCTGGGGCTATTTTCCCTGGAGAGTTGGAGGCTGAGGGGTGAGCTCATAGAAGTTTATAAAATCATGAGAGGCATTGAAAGGTTGAATAGGCAAGCTCTTTTCCCCAGGGTAGGGAAGTCCAAAACTAGAGATCATAGATTTAAGGTGAGAGCAGAAAGATTTAAAAGGGACCTAAAGGACAACTTTTTTCATGTAGAGGGTGGTGCGTATGTGGAATGAACTGCCAGAGGAAGTGCTGAAGGCTGATCCCATGACAACATTTAAAAGGTATCTGGATGGGTAAATGAATAGGAAGGGTTTGGAGGAATATGGGCCAAATGCTGGCAAATAGGACTAAATTACTTTAGGATTTCTGGTCAGCATGGACAAGTTGCTCTGAAGGGTCTGTTTCTGTGCTGTACATGTCTATGACTCTCAGAAAAAAACTCACTGGAATATTGCAAAGATGAGGGACCCATTTATGCGGAGAAACTGGAGAAGCTAGAATTGATTGCAAGAGAGAAGGATAAGAGATTATATAGAGGTGTTCAAAACTCTGTAGTTTTGATAAATTAAACAAGGAAAAATAATTTTCAGAGGTAACAGGGTCAACAATCAAGACACTACAAATTGTGATTTGAAATATACTGCCTCAAATGTGGGTGAACATAGATTTAGTAGTAACTTTCAAAGGGAGATTAAATAAATTCTCAAGAAAAAATACATTTCAGGACAATTGCAGAAAGGGCAGGAGATATCTCTGCAAAAGTGGTGCACCATTCAAGGATTCTGCAACACAACTCAAGAGTTCTGATATACCAATTATATTGGAATACATCACTCACAGTTATTTTATACAGATATTTTACTTCAAGTTCTGTAATATGGATTGGGTTGTTACATATTTCACACAGCTCTCCTATATAAGGTAGTGAAATATATCGCTTTCAGTCATATTGAATGGAATTAACTAGGATAACTTTCATCCAGTTAAATGTAACAGGTTACATTGAGATATATCACATGCATGTTTTACCACCCAGATTTCACTGGGATACATCACTCAAAATATCATCCGGGGTTACACTGGGGTACTGATCTATGACATAAACTAGCTGTCTTTCAATTTAAGCTCCAATGAATCTTAGAGTTACATGAATCCCAAGCGGTTGATGAATATTAGCTTTTGATGCATTTAAACTGTCAACAAATGTTATCTGCCAATTAATCTGGGCTCCTGATAAATCTCAGCTGCTGAAGAGCCTTGGTTTGGATGCACTTCAGATGTCAATGAATGATAATGAATCTAAGCTGCCAAAAATCTAAAGTGCGCAACATTGAACAGCTAATGGATCTTAGTTGCCAGTTATCTGTAGCTGCCCGATTGGCAGACAATAGATTTTTTTACCTTCAACCATTCACGGGATGAGGGTGTCGCAGGCTAGGCAGCATTTATTGCCCATCCCTAATTGCCCAGATGGCAGTTAAGAGGCAACTACATTGCTGTGGGGATTGAGTCTCATGTAGGCCCAACCAGGTAAGGATGGCAGTTTCGTTCCCTAAAGGACATTAGTGAACCAGATGGGCTTTTCCATCAATCGACAATGGATTTATGGTCATCATTAGATTCTTAATTCCAGATATTTATTGAATTCAAATTCAAATTGCACCATCTGCCATGGCAGGAATCAAACCCAGGTCCCCAGAACATTATCTGGGTCTCTTGATTAAGAGTTCAGTGAAAATACCACTAGGCCATCGCGCACCCCCCCCCCTTAATTTTGGTAATATTATACATATTGGCTTTATTAATGTTGTAGAACATATACTTTTCTGTTATAAATCTGTCTTTTGGTGGATGTAACCATATAATGTAAGAATTCTGTTAAACTAATTCAGTTGTTGAAGTGGTAGATTGTACTTGAGCCAAGAGCATGACTTCACTCTCCTAACTAATGAATCACTTGAATTCAGGAAAGCAGTGGAACAGTGGTGAGATGATTGGGCTAGTAGTCAAGTTGGGGTCATGCGTTCAAATGAAATTTGAATTAAACAAAAATCTGGAGGGATGGGCATAAAAAAGCTAGCCCAATGGTCACCACATAACCGTTTTCAACTGTTGCAAAACTCATCTGGTTCTCTAATCTCTTTTAGTGAAGGAAACCTGCATTCCTTGCATGGCCTGGCCTACATGTAACTCCAGACACACAACAATGTACTTCATGAAAAGCCCCAGGCCATAAATGCTAGCCTAGCCAGTGATACTCACATCCCATGAACAAATAAAGAAAAATAATCACAATCAGATCAATTTAGAAATAGCAATCAGTACAAAGGAACTTGAGTTCTTTAATCCTGATCTCATCACAGACATTAAGACTGAATTATCTCAAATAGTATTTTGTTTTATAGACTGCATTGGCATATCTTACTTACAGTTACAGTTACTGATTTAATAGGACATGTCACTCACAGTTCTACTGTATAGCTTACATTTTCAATATTTCACACAGTTATGCTTATAAAGATTGCATTGTCATATTTCAGTCATAGTTGTGTTACACAAATTACAATATATGAATTCTATCATATTCTATTGTATAGGTTATACTGAGATACATACCATCCACAGTTCTGTTAGATAGAATACAGTGAGATATATTCCTCATAGTTTTCTTACATATATCAAAGAAGAGATATATCTCTCTCAGTTCTGCTTTATAGGTTACCCTGCAATTTGAACTGCACAGATCGAATTGCACTGTTACATATCTGCCTTAGTGTTTGATATAGACTACCTGGGATTTGTGCATCAATGACTACAACAATTTGCAGTTTTGTAGTATCATGAACATGGTAAAACATCGCAAGGTATTTCACTGATACATTACTTAATAAAATTTGTCTCTAAGCCCTATGTCTGGGCAATCAAGGAAAAACTTGGTCAAAAAGGTAGATGTTAAGAAGCCTCTACAGAGGGTGACAGTGGTGAAGAGAAATTTCAAAGCTTAGGGCTTTGGCAGTCAATTGGCAGTCAAACTAAAATTGAGAATGTTTGAGAGGTCAACATGTTTTTAAAATGAGCTTATGTTATAGGGGTGTAACTTTGTGTGATTTATTGCCCATTCCAAACTGTCCATGAGAAGATGGTGGGCAGCTTCCTTCTTGAACCACTGCATTTTGTATGGTGTCGGTATACTCCATTGCACCGTTAGGTCAGGAGTTCCAAATATTTGGTCCAGTACTGGTGAAGGAAGAGTGATATGTTTCCAAGCCATGATTTGTTGGGGAGTTTGCAGGTCATAGAAGTTGCAGGTTTGGAAAATGCCATCGAAGAAACTTAGTCAAGTTAATATAGTGCTTCTTAAAGGTAATTACTCCTAGCAACCATGATGTACCATCGGGGCAGGAATTAATGCTTGAGGTGGCAAATGGGGGACCAACCTACCAGGTTGTTTTGTCCTGCATAGTGTCAAGCTTCTCAGCATTGCTGGAACTACACTCACCCTGGAGAGTACTTCACCATATTAGTAAATGCTGACAAGTCTCTGCATAATCAGAGGTGATCATTCACAACTTCTAACCTGCTCTTGACACCCGAGGATTTATGTGGCTTATCGACTTAAGGTTCTAGTTATTGGTAATCTTCAGATAATTACAGTGATTGTAAAGCCTTCAAATATCATGTACAGATGGTTGGACTAATGCAGAAATCTCAGAGAGGTGTAAGAATTGAAGAGACTACAGTGTAGGTAATGCAATGGAAGCATTCGAAAACAAGGATGAGAATTGAAAACTGAGGCATTGCTGGATATATTTCATTGGGCAAAAGGCTGAAAGGTAAAAGGGACTTAGTACAAGTTAGAACAGGGGAAGGGGGATGCGGACGACTTTAGATCAACGTAAGGTGGAAGAGGGAAGATTGCCAGGACAGCATTGGAATAGTCACATTTAAATTAACAAAAAAGTGTGTAAGAGGGTTTCGGCATTATATTGGGACAATTCATTGAACCATTTGCGACAGAGATGATGGGGATATGCCACTCAGAGCACTATTATATACATTAAACTGTGATATATCGGGCAACTTCTCTTCTGTAAATTATACTGGGATGTATACTGCAATTCTTCTATGCAGATTACATACTAAGGAAAAAAGAACTTGCGAGTGAGACATGTTGAGTCAATGAACTGAAACTGCAGATGAAGGTTAGCTATTGATGAACTTAGTTTCTGATGAACCTGAGTTTTTGACAACCCTGTCATCAGTGAATTGAATTTCTGAATAACCTGATCACTATGTGAGCTAAATCTTTGAGCTGAGGACAATAAACCTTAGATGTCAATGAACTTCAGCAACTGATGAATCATAGCTGCCAATTATCTTTAGTTTCTGATGTAGCTTAGGTTTTTCATTGATATTTGTCCATGAAATGTAAACATTGTTGGGAAGACCACCATTCATTGCCTATCCCTAATGTGTCCTTGAAAAGATAGTGGTGAACCAGATTCTTGAAATGCTGTTGGCGATGAGTGGCGTAGGTACACCCACAATCATATTCAAAAGGAAGTCTCAGGATTCTACTGGGGAACGGTGGTGCATTTCCAAGTTGGGATAACTTGGAGTGCAACATAGCAGCCGATGAACTATAATTTCTGATATATCTTAGTTGCCAAGGAAGCTTAGTCCCTGATGCGCCTTTTCTGTCCATGAACCTTAGTTCCTGATGTATTCTAGCAGCCGATGGACCTTAGTTCCTGCTGAATTTTAGATGTTGAAGAACTTTAGATGCTGATGAACCTTAGATACCGATCCATCTTAGTTGCCGAAGATTCTTAGCTGCCGATGAATCTTCGTGCTGTATTAATAAAGCAACAAGGGAAATGGCCATATTAGATTTAGTGATGAGTACTGAGCTTGGATTAGTAACAATATTGATCAAGCACAATATTGCAGTGTTAGAAAGAAGGGATATCAGTGGAGTGTACAGATAGTTGAAACACTAGGGAGAAATTGGGGAATAGAATAGCATGCAAGACTTTGGTGCCTACAGACCACTCAATAGCAGTGATAAAGTAATGAATCACAGAATCATAGAATAGTTAATGGCCAGATGGAGGCTATTTAATCTGATGTGTCCAATTCTGGCTCTCTGCAAGAGCATCTCACCTAGTCTCACTTCTCACCCTTCTCCGGCACTTTAGCAAAGTATTTCCCTTCAGAAAATTGTCCAATTCTCTTTTGAAAGCCACAACTGAACCTGTCTCCACCATTCTCTCAGGAACTATATTTCAGATCCTAATCACTTGCTGGGTGAAATGTCTACTTCAATTCTTCACTTCTACTTTTGCCATTCATAATATAATGGTGCAATCCAATTCTCCATTCTCCTGAAAATTTGTTCCGTCCAGATCTCTCATTATTTTCAATACATCTACCAAATCTCATCTTCTCCAAAGAGAACAGCCCAGCTCCTCTTATATATCCACAGAACTGCATTTTCTGATTTTTGAAGTTATTCTCGTTAATCTTTTCTGCACCGTCTCTAAAGTCTTCAGAGTCTTCCTAAACAGAATTGGACACAATATTGAAGTTGAGGCTGAAACAATGTTTGATATCTATATTACATACATACACACACACTATAACTTCCCTAATTTTTTCCTCAATGCCATTATAAAGCCCAAAATTCTATATGCTTTATTAATCACTTATTCAACCTTTCTAGCCACCTTCAATGATTTGTACACATGCAACCCCAGGTCTCTCTGCTTCATCAACTCTCTAGAATTACACCTTCTCCTCAATCTTCATCAATCACTTTACATTGCATGATATTAAATTTCATCTGCTACTTGTCCACCCATTCCCACCACCTTATACATGTACCCTTAAATGTTTATCACTATTCTCCTCACAGTTCATGATATTTCCAAGTTTTCTGCCATAATGCAAATTTTGACAGCATACGCTGTACATCCAAGTCTAGGTTATTTACAAATATCAGGAATGATCCTGACTTGAATCAATTTGAGATTAGAAAAATTTGTTCTGAAAACAGATTATTACAATAGAATGGAAGATTTTAATTTTCATATAAAGTGGGAAAAGAAAAGCTGCCCAAGTCCCAAAATAATTTCTGGAACAACGTGTTCTTTCACCAACAAATGAACTGGTTATATCAGTTTAAGAATCAGTAACAAACCTAGCCAATAATCCTACAAGGGAACATCTCAATGATAGTGACCAAAAAATAAATTCAATTTCAATCTGAGAGCAGAAATCTGTAAACGAATTTTATACCTTTAAGCAATATGGATTTTGGAGAGATGAGGCAGAAATTGCCCATAGTAGGCTGGGTAGAACTATTTGTTAATGGATAAAACCGGAAAAGTCAAAAGTCTTCAAAGAGAAATTTGATTGATTACAAAATCTTTTCAAACTCGAAAGGGAAGAATTCCACTTACATAAATAAATAATCTTGGTGAACAAGAAAACTGTAGAACTAAAATAAACAGTAATACAAATACAAAGAACAAGAATGATTTAATAACTGAGAGGAATATAAAGAACAAAGGGAAGCCAAGAAAATAATAATAATTTCAAAAAGGAGAGACCAGAAAAAAACAGTAAAGGTCTTTGCAAGTATGTTAAGAAAATCATAGTAGCTAAGTATAATGCGAGTTCCTTACTGAAGACTATAATTGAGAATTTGAAATTGGCAATTCACTAAATGTTACTATGTAACAGTCTTCACAGCAGAGGATGAGAACAAAATACCAGAAATATGAGCAGAATATGAATCAAATGGTGGGGCTTTTATTTGATTTAGTGTAACAAAAAATGTAAAAGTGAAAATAATGAGACTAAATACAAACAAATCTCCAGGATCATAAGACTGTAAAAATAGGAGCAGAAACAGGCTATTTGGCCCATCGAGATGCTCTGTCATTCAATGAGATCGTGGCTGATCTGATAATCCTCAACTCCACTTTCCTGCTCTTTCCCACAATCCTTGATTCCCTTACTGATTTAGGAAATGTCCATCGCAGCCTTAGATATATTTAACTATTCAGCATCAACAGCCCTCTGTGGTAAAAGATTTACTACCCTCTGAGAGAAGAAATTCCACATCTCTGTCTTAATCCGTCACTCTGAGATTATGTCCTCTAATCTTACACTCTCAAATAATAAGAGATAACCTTTCCACATCTACCCTGCAAAGTCCCTGAACAATCTTTCATGTTTCAATAGGGTCACCTTTTATTGCTCTAAACTCTAATGAACAGAAGCCCAACATGATCAACCTCTCTTCATAAGACAGTCCCTCCATTTCAGGTATCAGCCTAGTGATATTTCTCCGGACTGTCTCCAATGCCATTATAAAGGCAGTATAAAGAGACTGGAACTGTTCACAATGCTCCAGCTGTAGTCTGACTCGGCTTTTCATAGTTTTAGCAAGATTTCCCTATTTTTATACTCCATTCCCTTTGAAATAATAGCTAACATTCCACTTGCCTTCCCTACTGCCTGATTAACTTATATGCTACCTTTTTGTGAGTTATGCATGAGGACTCCTAAATCCTCGGTGCTGAAGCATTCTACAGTCTTTCTCCATTTAAAGATTTTTGTCTGGTCTTTCTCCATTTCTCACATTACATTTCATCTGCCAAGATTTTGCCCACTCACATAATCTGTCTGAATCTCTCTGCAGACTCTGTGTGATTTGTTTGTAACTATGGAGTGGCTGTCCGTTGCTGCAGAAATTTAGGCCTATATGCTATGCAGTTCAGTAATACAGGTTGTACTGAGATATATTTGTCACAATTGTGCTACATAATTGAGATATTTCATTCTCAGACAAAATATGCATTACAGAGGGAACAACAATTGCAGTTCTGTTGTAGCAATTAGCTGCTGATGTAAATCAACTATTGTTAAACATCAATAAGCACATAACCTTGAATGATGGTGAATCTTAAATGTCAATAATAACTGACAGCACGAGCATTGGCTGATGAACGTCATTCTGTCCATAAAAACAACATGTGGAGGTGCCGGTGTTGGACTGGGGTGGACAAAGTCAGAAGTCACACGACACCAGGTTATAGTCCAACGGGTTTATTTGAAATCGCAGGCTTTCATAGCACTGCTCCTTCATCAGGTGAAGGTGAAGCTTGTGATTTCAAATAAACCTGTTGCACTATAACCTGGTGTCACTTCACCTGATGAAGGACTAGCACTCCAAAAGCTTGAAATTTCAAATAAACCTGTTGGGCTATAACCTGGCATTGTGTGACTTCTGACTTTGTCTACCCCTGTTCAACACCAGCACCTTCACATCATGGCTACCATCAACACCACAAACTGCTGGCTCTAAGTGGAGAGGATCTCCTAGAAGATTGCATATATTGACACAGATAGCAAGTTTCAGGATAGTTTGCAGAGATGAAAGAAAGCAGAGAAGATCCCGAAAGGACTACAGATCACAAAGCCACTCAAGTCGACCCACAACACAGACTACACAGCGAGACTCTGCCATTGCATCTCTCGCACACTCTTCAACCATTTTGTACACCAGCTCTACAGCAGACACTGAAACCTTGAAATCAAGATAGAGCCTATATTCTTAGTGTTCAAGCATGAAACAGCAGACCAGCTCCGAGACACTGCCAAGCAGACGAGGTAATGGTACTACGCCACCTACGTGCACACGAAGAACAGGAAACTTGAGAAACTCGGCATCACCACCAGCAGTAACCAATCCTCCCCAGCACCACGGTTGAAACCGGTACCATCACAGGGGAGTCCATGTCCAAACCACACGTACAACCAGACAAAATCAAAGTTCTCAGCTGAGGGCTCAATTTCTGCCCCACTACCAAGATGGATCCCATTGGGCTTAGAACAGACACAGAGGAATTCATCAGGTGAATGAGGCTCCTGAAATTCTTCCACAAACCCAAAGATGTCAGCAGTGAGGCCAATTTAACAACCAAAGATCAATTAACAGAGAGATCTGCAGTGCAGCAACCAAAGAAGGAAGAATCCATCTGGATCCCTCCGGAAAGCCACAGCCTGAGGCTCGACATGTATGCTCCAGCCGTCAGGAGTTGAATCAACGCCAGATTCATCAGCCGTGCTCACAAGATAACCCAGAATGTCACCCAAGCACAACACAATGTCATCCATGTTCTCAAGACCAACCGTGACATCGTCACCAAACGTGCAAAGGAGGAGCCATTCTCACAGAATAGAACAGATTACTGTAAAGAAGCATACTGACAACTGAATAAGCAGGAACACTACAGCCAATTACATGCCAATCCAACCAAAAACACACCTGTGAACAAGACCTTTGATCCTGACGTTCAGATTATCCTATGCACTCTCGTCCCACGTACTTCTCGCATAGGAGACTTCTACTGGCTTCGGATGATACACACACCCGGATGTCCCATCGTATCAGGCAACGGGACCCTGTGTGAGAATCTCTCTGGCTATGTCTAGGGCATCTTGAAACCCATTGTACAATGAACCCCCAGCTTCTATCTCAACACTACAGACACTTCAACTGACGAAGGAAGAGTGTTCCGAAAGCTTGTAGTTTCAAATAAACCTGTGGACTATAACCTGGTGTTGTGTGACTTCTGACATAAAGACAACAGTCAGTAGAAAAGCACTTGAGATAAAGGTTCCCAATTTCCAGTAATATCTCTCATGGAAAGAACAGAACTGGGATAACTTGGTCATAGTTTTGTTATACACAGTACATTGGTATGTAACCCTCAGTTATGCATTTAATTGGGAATATATCAAACACAATTCTGTGATATAAATTGCACCGGAACATATTATTCACCATTTTCTTAAATAGAATACTTTGGGACATTTCTGTCAGAGTTCAGTTATGTCGGATATATTGGGTTTATAGCAGTGCTATGTAAAATTTATTGGGATATTCCAACCGCAGTCCTGTTATACGGAATATATTGGTAATATTTCACTCCCAGTTCTTTTCCATTGATTAGTTCTGAAGACCCATTATTGGCATTGAACCACAGGTGCTACTGAATCTTTCTCTATCTTTGAACTGTAGCTGGCTGCTTGAAGGACAATAGTTTATTGATGAATTTATAGATCTTTGGCTAACTTGCTGCTGTGTGCATTCTATGTTTGCTAAACTGCATTGCACGATATGAGATTTGTGTCTGTAGGGAAACCTGACTCTAAATAAATATTTAATGCTTTAAATTATTTGAATTATTGATGTAAGTTATCAGCCTCAATTTTAAGTCACGGGTCCACTCTCTATGGCTGGTGAAGCACAAGTACGTCCATTGGACATTGTGGTTAGTCAGAAGTACTTGAGATAGAGATTCTCAAATCCTGACCTTATCTGTTATAATAGCACTAGGTTACATCAAACACAGTTCTGTTTTATATAAATGTGCCTAGAAGACAACACTCAAAGTTTGTTATCGAGTTTTGTCGGGAAACAGCGCACAATTCTTTCTTTACAATATGTGGAATATATCAATGAATGTTCTGCAATACAATGTTCATAGTTCTGCTCTTTAGAATATTCTGGAATACTTACCTTCAGTTCTGTAATATCTAGTCTGCTAGGCTGTATAAAGTCAAACTTTCTTAATGGAGGATACTGGAATTCAGCACTCACTTATCTATTATACAGATTGGTGAGCAATGACTCTTAGAGTCAAAGAATCATTGATAGCAATGAAATCCACTCGACAATGGTTTGCAGTTGAAAGACAATAAATTGATTACTAGTGAACTTATAGATTTTTAGCCACAACACTACTGTGTACATAAACTGCCCAGATACACCTGCTATTTACTGAGTGAATACATAGCCTCATATTCCATTCTCCATTGTTACTGAATTGCAATTTGATCCACCAGAGATAGAGATCAAATGTGAACTCCTTAAACCAGAGGTGCTGAAATGCCAACATGTCATGGCAAGAAAACACTGTTACAGCTCAAACACAGTTCTATAATAGAGATTATGCCTGAATATATCACACAGTAGTGTTACAGAAATTAGATTGGAACGTATCGCTCATTGTTTTAATACATAGATTAAGATGGGATATATCACACAGTTTTATTGCGTAGATTAGGTCGGGTATATATCACATTGTTCTTTTGCATAGATTAAGCTGGGATATATTACTTACAGTTCTGTGGTAAAGATTGTTCTGGGATACATTACACAATATTATTACATAGATTAGGCTATTTCTTGCAGTTCCATGGAAAATGATTATTCCGGGATATGTCACTCGTTCTGTTGTATAGATCAGGTTGGAATATATCACACATTGTTCCATGAATTATGCTTGGATATGTTATGCAATTCTGTTATGCAAATTCCATTGCAAAAGTTCAGACTCATTTTCTTTGTATAGGGTGCACAATGAATTGCAGGGCTTACAGAAAAAAGTAAGGGATTGGGACGAACAGAGTTAATTACATACACAGGGGCAGCTAAATGACTTCCTTCTGTTTAGAACCATGAGACTTCATCAGACAGTGTTGAGGGCTCATCCTTCCAACTGCCCTGTCCTCTTCTATCCTGATGGTGGGATAACATTAGTTGGTAGGCGTGATCTGTAAGTATGGCCACGTTGTTACTGCTCATTAAATCTGTTAGACAGCTCTCAATTTTTGCACCAGGTTCCAGATGCTAGTAAGGATGTGAGATCTGATCAAGTGTCCAAATCAAGGGTCTATGACAATACTGACTCATCTATCGAATTTTCATCTTATTTTTGGAGCAGCTGGATACAACTGAGTAGCTAGTCAGATATCTAAGAAAGTGTCAACCACATTGCTGCAGTTCTGAAATCACAAATTAAGTCGCATTGTGGGGAGGTAATAGCCTAGCGGTTTTTTGCTAGACTATTAACTCAGAGACGCAGGTAATAGTCGGAGGACTTGGGTTTGAATTCTGCCATGGCAGATGGTGAATTTTGAATTCAGTAACAATCTGGAATTAAGAGTCTAATGATGATCATGAAACTGTTGTTGATTGTCAGAAAACTCCTATCTAGTTCAGGGAAGTAAACTGCTGTTTTTACCTAGCCTGGCAATGTGGTTGACTCCAAATTGCCCAATAGGCAGTAAATACTGGCCAGCAACACCATCGTTCCATGAATTAATCAGAAAAAGACCAGATGACAAGTTCCTTTCCCTGGAATACAATAGTGAACCAGTTGATTTTTCACATCAATCCACTATTATGCTAGCTTTTCCTTTCCAATTTATTTGATTAACTACATTTGAATTTGTGTCTCTATATTAATAGTCCAATCTCCTGGATTATAAACCCAGTATTACTATGCTAGCAAAGCTCTTAAAATTTATCTTCTCAGCTCTGCTAAAAAAATACGCTGAGATATTCTGCACATTACTCACTTAGATATATGAATTCACAGCTAAATTACTTAAATCACACTGGGGTATACTGCATACAATTATTTTCCATAGATTACACTGGGATTATTACTCAGCTACTTTATAGATTACACTGGGATATATCACACACTCTTCTATTACACAGATATTTCACATGCAGTTCTAACATATAGATTACATCATAATATATAATTTACAGGTTTTTGTGTGGTTACACTGGGATATTTCAGACATCACAAATAGTTTGGTTACTGTGTCTAGATTATAACCAGATTATTGCACACTTTTCCATTCTACAGATTCCACTCAGATGGTTCACTCACAGCTGTGTTACACACATTACACCAGAATACATCACACTATTCTTTCATATGGGCTACATTTATATATAACATTCATATTATCATTCTATAGATTAATCCAGCATTTATCATACACAGATTTGTTTTCATAGATTAACTGGAGTAAACCAATAGTCTGTCACATAATCATTCTTAGATACTCAGTTCTGTTATTAGGATGACAGAGGGTTATATTACAAACAGATCTATGAAATTAGACCAGTTATGTCACAAACAGTTCTGTTATGATTGACAGAATTATAAAGTCGCAAAAGTGTGCTATTTGACCATCCTGCTGAGTACACTTTGTTAAAGCTGTCCTGTTAGTCACACTTCTGTCTCTTTTTCCATATAACTAATTTTTTTTCCTTCAGGTAATTATTCAATTTTCCTTTGAATGGTACTTTGAATCTGCTTTTAACATCTTTTCAGACAACACATTCCAGATCACAAGCATTATTTTGTCATTTCTGTTTGGATCTCTCTTATCTCTGTGTCTTGTAGTTAGAAGGGACCATGGTGGCACGGTGGTTAGTACTGCTACTTCACAGTGCCAGGGACCCGGGTTTGATTCCAGTCTCAGGCAACTGTCTGTGTGGAATTTGCACATTCTCCCCATGTCTGCATAGGTTTCCTCTGGGTGCTCCAGTATCCTCCCATGGTTCAGGGATGCATGGATTAGCCATGGGGAATGCAAGGTTATACAGAAAGCGTAAGCGCTGGATCTCAGTGGGATACCCTTGGAGGGCCAGTGTGGACTCAATTGGCTAAATGACCCGTTTCCATACTGAAGAAATTCTATGATTATCAGCCCTTCTGCTGCTGGGAATAATTTCTTCTATGATTTTTGAATGTATCTAGCAACTTTCTTGTTAGGCTTCTAGCGACCCCAATGTGTCACTAGTTTTTTCATATAAATGAAGCGCATCAACCCTGCTACCATTCTAGTAAATCTCTTCTACACCTTCTAATGTCTTCACAACCATTCTCAAATCTGGTATCCTGAATTGGCCTAACCAATATTTTATGAAGGCATTGAATAACTTGCTGTTCTTTCTAAACATCTGCTCAACCTATGCCAAGTTCAAAGACTTCTGCTCATACCCAGGTCTCTCTTCACCTATTAAAGCTAAAACCTTCTTATTTATTTTGCCCCAGCTCATTCTTCCAACCAAATGTATTACTTCATACTTAATTCTTCTGCCATATTGCTGCCCCAGTCTTAGCCAGTCTACTTAGGTCTGTTAATATACTTTTCATTTTTCAGTTTTCTGAGTAATGTTTCACCTGCAAACTTTGAATTATGGTCATACCTAAAGATAGGCTTTTAATACATACTGTATGAGAATTGCGGCCCCATTAGTCAAACATGATTTGCTTTTAAAAAATACGTTTTAACTTTTATTAGTCCAAAGTTTTCTAAATGTCAAACAATCTAGAACAATCAAAGACACTGTAGGGATTCTATGGTCCAGTTCTATAATCTTGTCTCAGATAACTATCTCTAAAAGTTTCTCCATCACCAAATTAGGCTGATTGGCCTACAGTTACCATATTCATTCCTCTCCCCTTCTCACAACAGGAATGTAACATTATTATTCTCCAATCTTTGGCAGCAGCCCCATATCCAAGGAGATCATGACTGGAGTTTCTGCAATTTCCATCATCAACTCCCTCAGTAACCTAGGGTACATCCCATCCAGATTAGATGACTTTCCTATTTACAATTCGCGACTCTTCTTTTTATCACATAAAATATTTCTATTGCCTCTTATTTTGCTCCTGCATTGGCAATATATCCTTCTCTAATGGAGACAGAAACAAAGCATTCATTCTGTAACTCATCCCTTACCTCCATAAGATCTCATTAAGTTCTCTCCCTTTAACACTGCAATTCTTTTGGCTATCCTTTTCTCACTTATGTGGATAAAAATATTTTAGTTTCACTTAAATTTTCACCATTAATATGCTATCATGCATTCTCTTTGCTCTTACTAGTCCACGTTTTAGATTTCCTTTGTTATATACTTATAACATATATAACATGTACGTTTATATTTATACATTCAATTTGGTTGTGATTCTAAGCACCATTAGGATAAACAGGCAGTGGAATCCTTATTAATATGTATGATTTTCAGTGTGCAATAGTTGTCCGCACTGCAATCCTGACTGACAATTTTAAGTTGGTTGTCAACATAGAATCACAGAATCTCTTCTGTGCAGAAACAGGCCATTCAATTCATCAAGTCTGAACCAACCTTCCAAAGAGCATCCCACCTCATTCTTGTAGCCCCATGTGTGCTTTTAATAGGCCTAACCCATCTAACCTACAGATCCCATTTTCGCGTGGCCAATCCACTTAACCTGCACATCTTTGGATTGTGGGAGGCGACGAGAGCACCCAGAGATAACCCATGCAGACACAGGGAGAATGCACAAACTCCACACAGACAGTCACCCTAGGCTAGAATCAGGGTCCCTGGCACTGTGAGGCAGTAGTGCTAATCACTGTGTCACAGATTGCCCCGAGAAAATCATTTTTACTATACTCAGCATTCACATATTTTAACACACCGGGCCCTGTTCTTTCCAGACAGAAAGAACATGTACACGTCAACTCAACAGCTGACAGCTGTTCTCTAGTTTATTTCTCAGGGTGATTCCTCGACCAACCAGAGTTAACCTGCCTGGTTTAAATTTATACAAAGTTTAGCAGTTTCCTGTCAGTCATTATCTCACAGATATATTCTCCAAGTTAATGTCTCTACCAATCAAAGTCCACCTGCCAACTAATAACACTTCATTCTCCAAGAGTATAAAATATTGTCCCCCTTAGCAGCGGTATTCTTGTGATTGTCCTAATAGTTGTGAGATGAAAAGTTGAAAAAGTGTCTTCTTTTATCAATTCCTATGTTCTGTATTACCTAAAAATTAGCCTTAGTTCAGTTTTTTAGATTGAATCGCAATATCACACAGATTTTTATTGTATAGATTACAGTGGGAAACCCTTACAGCTGTGTTGTATAGTTTACACTGGGGTATATCACGGCTTTATTGTATAGCTTACATTGAGAAATATCACTCACAGCTCTATTGTATAGATTATACTGGGAAACCTCACTTAAAGCTGTTTTGTAGATTAACTGGGATATATCCCACAGTTTTTAATATACAAATTACATTTTATAAGTCATTCAGTCTTCTACTTCATCAATACCTCTGCAATTTAATATAGTGCTCCAATATGTATTATACTAGAATATATGTTGTATGCAGTTCTGTTCCAGAAATTACGCCATAACAGATTACCAACATTGCTGAATCCAACTGCATTTAAACCATGCCATTTTGAAACTGCAGGCAATTAGGGGGTGAATGCTACTTCAGATATCATCGTGAACCAGTGTTGCTTCGTGATGTTATCTAAACCCCTGACTCTGGGTTACAAAGGAAAAGTCTTTGACCTATGAAAAGCACCCAGCAACCTATATTTTGTGCTCTTCGCAAGTAATCAACTTTTTCTTCAAAATAGCAAAGAAGAAATTAAATTTCAGCAATATTCCTCAGGAGACCTTCATAGAGATTTCAAAGAGCGGATGACTACTGAACTGCCGGCTAGCCAATAAATTGCCTCCACAAAGGCATTCCAAACTATTATCTTCTGCTTTGGATTTTTGGAATCCATGTTAAAAGCCTGGGCAGTGATAAACTGGTATCCATCAGATGCCTCTGCATTCAAGTTGTTTCTAAGGAATAATCTCTTTACCTTTCCAATTAAGACTTCCCTTGTATTTCTGCAAGTCATACAAAGTATTCTCCCAACACACCCCCAATCCCCATGTCTAAGACCATGTGAAATATTTGTAGTATACTTTTACAGGTGTGTTGCTGTGATCCTTAAAAAGACATTGCCTACAAACAGAGAGAATGGGGAGCTAGAGAGATAATAGGTTCTGCAGATGCTGGAGAATCCGAGATAACCAGGTGCGGAGCTGGATGAACACAGCAGGCCAAGCAGCATCATAGCAGCAGGAAAGCTTGACTTTTCGGGCCGAGACCCTTCATCAGAAATGGAGGAACTACATCATTTTAAAAAGGAAAAAGAAAATCACAATCTGCTTATGGATGATGGTGAAAAAAGGGAGAGAAATTTGTTTTAAAACGCACAAGTAATTCATAATAGAAACTGGGCCATCAAGTCTGAAAAGAAAACACATGACATCAAGAGATGAAATTCAACAGAAGTGCAAATATAAGAAACAAGCTGAAATAAACTGATTGGAAACCAAAGGGGAAAAATTGATCGCCAAAATAATTTTAAAATAAATGTCTACATTGAAACTTTCCAACTTAGGAATGGCACATTTTAATTCAAATATGCTCACAGAACAGTTTAACCACTGAAACATTAGCTACCCTGAGCACGGATCTGTTAAAGCTAGGGAATTACAAGTAAACTGCCCAGCAAGGAACAAAATCCTTAAAGTGCTGGCTAAGTACCTAGATTTTAGTCCGGAACCAGAACAGATAAAGGAAGAACTTGAACTGAAAACTGATCAAAGTCCAATTACCAAATGGAGCTGGAAAGACTCAAAATTTGGCTAAAGCTTAGGGAATGGGGGAAAAGAGAGAATGAGAAAGGGAGGAAACAAAGAAAGAGAGAGAGAAAGAAAGTGCTTCCCAGATCCAAAAATTAGAAATGGAGTCACATGCTTAGAAAGAAATTAGACAAATGGAAACTACTGGAGAAAAACTCTTCTTCATCTAGAAACAGTCTAAATCACCTAGGTGTTGAACCAAGCTTTGAAGCCTTAAATATGGTCACTTCATTACTAAATTTAAAGAAAATGATAATGGAGTCGATCTCCACTACGTTCAAAACGTAGTAGAACAGTTAAAATGGGTAAAGGATATGTAGATCTCATGATTTGGGGTTAGTTAACAAGAAGGGTTCTCAAGATGTCTATTTCATTGTAGCCTCCTGGACATCTGTTGATTATGAGCAGACTAAAGCTGCCATCCATATTACGTGAGTTGGTCCCAGACGCACATCACCAGCAATTCAAGAATTCTCAAAAGAAAGTGATGCAGAGGTATCTGGAGTTTGAAAGACAAAAAGAAATCATTTTAGACCAGTGGGTCTGCTCTGTAAAAATATGGCTAACCTATGATAAATTACATGAGCTGAAAACAATTGCTCGAAGAATCTGAAACTTGCCTAACCTCCCACACTACCTGAGAGTTAACCTAGCGGAACAGAGTCCTCACAGCTTGGAATGCTGTAATCACTGCTGATAACTATGAGCTCACTAATGAGCCTTACAATTTGGGTTGACCCAATCAGAGTGACTCCAAAATGACAGTGAAACGATAAGACGGGAGAATGGAATAAAAAAAAGAGTCACAACTTGGAAGGGGAGTGTGTGAAAAGTGCACCCTAAGCCCAAAAGGTGTACCCCCTGGAGATCCAGGTGTTCCTGCTGCAATAAGGGTGAGATTTCATGGCCAGAATTCTGGAGGTTGAAAGGGAAACCAGCAGCAATGGTTAGAGCTCACTGGATCATTTTCGAGAGTGATACCTCAGCAGAGGTCACAGCAGAATCAACAAGTACCCTCGCTGGGGAATCCAGCCACTTGGGAGAGTCTATTCTGTGTGTGGTCCATTGGGCAAACTCTGTGAAAGTTCTCTCGTCATGGGAATGGCATCCCTGTACTCCTCTCTGAAAGCCAGCAAGTCTATTGCTTTAATAAATAAAACAAAGAACTGCAGAGATATGAAGCAAAAACAGAAGCAGCTGGAGAAACTCAGCAGGTCTTGCCACATCTGTGGAGAGAAAAACAGAATTAACTTTTTGAGTCCAATGACTCTTCATCTATTGCTTTACTCAGAGGTACTGTGACTATCCAATCCCTAACGTCAGGGAGCATTTTAAAGCTTCTCCCACCAGCCCTGCGCAAGTTCTGAAAGTCAATATCCAGATCACAGAATTGTATGGAGGGAGTATGTCTGTTCCACTACACTGAGTTCACCTGCAGTATGGTTTAACCTTGTGTCCTGTAATCGTAGAAATCAGTCCGGAGCTCCCAGTAGCATGCAGGGATAGACTTCCTACATCAAGTCGTAGTAACACCAAAAGGCCTGGGCCAGATCGGCACCACGAAGGATATTGAACAGGAACAGAAATAGAGGGAGGCATTCTCTACAGTATTGATCAGGGACACAGAAAGTTGTCAAATGAGGCAGATAAATGTGGAAGAAAAGAAGCCTGCATCATGAGTAAGAACTATTCAGAATCTTTTGCCACATTGACACTATGGCAGTGAGGGAACAGTCGCAATGTATCATAGCAGGGGCCTGACAGTCACCGGAGGGTCTGTAGTCCGAACAGTTACAGAGACAGGTTTCAATTGACCCCTCCCCAAAGCCACAAAAAAGGCAGAGTTAACTCTGCTGAAGTTCAACCAATAAAGCAACTGCCACCAATACAGAGCAGTATAATGACCTCAGAATTGAAAACAGATCCCTCCAATGATCTGGAATGTGATCTATGTCAGCCTGAGCCCTACTGCTCAGTTCCATAATGGGTAAGAGTCCCATAGATCTCTACAGACTTCTGAAACCAATACACATCGCCTGCCCTCCCACTGTCATCCAAAAATAAACCTGGAGAGAAAGTTAGATTTTCAAACACAGAAACTGTGGATGCAGTCCTGAAATAACTACTTTACAGCAGTGATTCCTAAACAGTTTCCCACTGTGACCACACTTCAAAGCTTGAAGATTGTCACAACTTTGTCAGGACATTGAGATTGGGCAGAGACGGGAAAGCGATGGGAAAGGACCAACTAGAGCTCCACTTCGATCATTGCTGTTTTGGAACTTGTAACCCTGAAATGTGCCCACCCTTAGTAGTTGCCAATGTTTTCAAGAAGCATGTATCTGGAATTGTTTCTGAACCTGAATTACATTGAGGCCTCTATTCTTAACACAGTGTCCAGACTAGGAATTATAAGTGCCATCAACAGAATTTATTTAGCCGTGAGGACGTAGTTTGGAGATATTAAGTGAAGGGTTACAATCAAAAGCTGAGGTAGCATCAAATAACCAAATCTTTATGATCTCTAATTCTGAATGGGTGATAAACAATTACCTCTTTACCACCTTCTTTTTCATCAGAACGTGTTAAAATAGTTGAAGAGCATACCCCTGAGGGTGAAAGATGTCACAAATATA
The DNA here is from genome assembly GCA_024137785.1 of Ginglymostoma cirratum. NCBI lineage: Eukaryota > Metazoa > Chordata > Chondrichthyes > Orectolobiformes > Ginglymostomatidae > Ginglymostoma > Ginglymostoma cirratum. Next base: position 5,781,706 of record JAHRHZ010000093.1, on the reverse strand, counting down.
TTAACGCCAACTTTAATATAAATCCAGTCACTGTTTCAAAAACACACATAAGAATCCAACAAAGATGACTGCTATATTCATTCAGAGATAGTAGCAACTGCCGATGCTTGAGAATCTGAGATGACAAGGTATAGAGCTGGATGAACACAGCAGGCCAAGCAGCATTAGAGGAGCAGGAAAGCTGAAGTTTCAGGTCTGGACCCTTCTTCAGAAATGGGGGAGGGAAAGGGGATTCTGAAACAAATAGAGAGAGGGGGGAAGGCAGATGGAAAATGGATAAAGGAGCAGATAGGTGGAGAAGAGACGGACAGGTCAAGGAGGCGGGGATGGAGCCAGTAAAGGTGAGTGTCGGTGGGAAGTTAGGGCGGGGGTTGGTCAGTCCAGGGTGGACAGACAGGTCAAGGAGGCAGGGATGAGGCTGGTAGGTAGGAGGTGGGGGTGGGGGTTGAGGTGGGAGGAGTGGATAGGTGGGAGAAAGGACGGACAGGTTAGGGAGGCAGGGATGAGCTGGGCTGGTTTTGGGATGCGGTAACAGGAGGGGAGATTTTGAAGCTTGTGAAGTCCACATTGATACCATTGGGCTGCAGGGTTCCCGAGCGAAATACAAGGTGCTGTTTCTGCAACCTTCGGGTGGCATCGTTGTGGCACTGCAGGAGGCCCAGGATGGACATGTTGTCCAAGGAGTGGGAGGGGGAACTGAAGTGGTTCATGACTGGGAGGTGCAGTCGTTTGTCACAAACTGAGCGTAGGTGTTCCATAAAGCGGTCTCCAAGCCTCCGCTTGGTTTCCCTGATGTAGAGGAGGCCACATCGGGAACAGCGGATACAGTATACCACATTAGCAGATGTGCAGGTGAACATCTGTTTAATGTGGAAGGTTTTCTTGGGGCCTGGGATGGAGGTGAGTGGGGAGGTGTAGGGGCAGATGTAGCACTTCCTGCGGTTGCAGGGAAAGGTGCCAGGGGTTTTGCGGCTGCTGGGGAGTGTGCAGCGGACAAGGGAGTCCCGTAGAGAGTGGTCCCTCCGGAAAGCAGATAACGGTGGGGAGGAAAGAATGTCTTTGGTAGTGGGGTCAGATTGCAGATGGCGGAAGTGTCGGAGGATGATGCATTGGATTCGGAGGTTGGTGGGGTGATATGTGAGGATGAGGGGGATTCTGTTTTTGTTGTTATTGTGGGGAGGGGGTGTGAGGGATGAGTTGCGGGAAACGCGAGAGACGCAGTTGAGGGCATTTTTGACCACTGTTGGGGGGGGACTTGTGATCCTTGAAAAACGAGTACATTTGGAATGTCCGGGAGTGGAAGGCCTCATCTCAGGAGCAGATGCGGCAGAGGCGAAGGAATTGGGAATAGGGGATGGCATTTTTGCAGGAAGGTGGGTGAGAGGAGGTGTATTCTAGGTAGCTGTGGGAGTCAGTGGGCTTGAAAAGGATATCGGTTTCCAGGTGGTTGCCAGAGATGGAAACAGAGAGGTCCGGGAAGGAGGGAGAGGGATCGGAGATGGTCCAGGTTGGGGTGGAAGATGTTGGTGAAGTGGATCGTCCAGGTGAACTTAAGGTTGGGGTGGAAGATGTTGGTGAAGTGGATGAACTGTTCGAGCTCCTCATGGGACCACGAGGCGGCGCCAATATAGTCATTGATATAACGGAGGAAGAGGTGGGGGTAGGGCCAGTGTAGCTTCAGAAGAGGGATTGCTCCACATATCCTCCAAAGAGGCAGGCATAGCTTGGGCCCATGTGTATACCCATGGCCACCCCCTTTGTCTGTAAGAAGTGGGAGGAATTGAAGGAGAAGTTGTTAAGGGTAAGGACGAGTTCAGCTAAGTGGATGAGGGTGTCAGTGGAGGGGGACTGGTCAGGCCTGCGGGACAGGAAGAAGTGGAGGGCCTTTAGGCCATGTTATTTCCATTCGGCTGGATCTAGATAACTTTGAGAAACTTTCTCAGAAGTCAAAGTCAGCCAGACAATCAACTCCTTATACACCCATTGATTGGACTGGAATGCTGTCGTAATATAAACTGCTACAGAAGCACACTGCCTCAAGGAAAACTATTACACTGTAGAGTTACAAGTTAACCTCAACCTATCAGAAGATGCAGTAATGACTTTCCACTTAACCTCTGAAATGGGTCATAGACAACTGGCTAGCAAACCTTTGTCTCAATGGGAACAGTTCCCCCACTTCCCTCTAGGCTTGCTCACATGACTCCAACGTTGAACCCAATTACCTTTTAACCATATAATTTTGAAACAGCAGGCAGTTAATTTGTGAACATTGCTTCGTACAACATCTACTGATGATATCCAAATCTCTAACTCCTGCTGCAAACAAAAGCCGTAGGCCTGTAAAAAGCATTTTATGCTCTTTTCAAGTAATCAACCTTCTTTCACTAAAACAGAAACTACATTTCAGTAATATTCCTCAGATGACCTTCCAAGTAAGTACATTGATAAACTGATATCCTTGGTTGTTGTTATACCCACATTGTTGCAAATTAAATTTTAAAACACAAGTTGCTTACAGACAGTAAGAATAGGGAGAAATGTTTGTTTTGAAACTTGCAATCTGTCTGTAATCAATTACATAAACTATACTACTTTATATATATACTACACACAGATATATCGCACATTTACACAGGGTAACATAAGTCAGGCAAAGGCACCAGAGTCAGAGAGACAACCTGATAGTGAAATTAACCTAAGGGTCACCACACCTCAGGCAAGAGGCAAGGTTGAGAAGGAAGTACCTTCATGATTAACTTAGCCAGTTTAGGAATTGAACCCCAAGTTGGTGTCACGCTGGATTGCAAGCCAGCTGTCCAGCCAAATGAACTAACCAACCTATGACAGGGAGCACATTTGAGGTCACAGAAGCCGAACATTTGGATGAAGCAGTGTACATTGGCATTTATGCTCTACTTAAGCCTCTCCCATCTTCCTCATCTAAATACATCATTGTAACCTTCTAGCCCCTTCTCCCTTGTATGCTTATCTAACTTTCCCTTAATATGCATGGATTCAATTAACTTTAAGCACTTCCTGTAGTAACTAGTACCATATTGACACTTCACTTTAGGTAAAGACTTTCATTCCGAATTTCTTACTGGATTTCTTGGCAACAATTCTCCAGTATAGATTACAGCAAGATATATTCTCAGTTCCTCAGTTATGTTACATACTTCCACTGCATATCTACTATGATGTTTCACACGCAGATATGTTACACAATTTACACCATTATATATCATTCACATCTTTGTTATTTAGAATTTGGCATTCTCAGTTTGTTAAGTGTATTATAATAAGTTATATCACATGTAGCTGCATTATATCCAGAAAGTCCCAACATGTTGCACACAGTCTGTTTTGTAGACTACACAGGGACATAACACTCACAGTTTGGTTATACGGATTATGCTGATTTTACACAGGAATATTTCAATCATAGGTCTGTTATATAGATGGCACTGTGACATATCAAACACAATTCTGTTATATGTGTAGCAATGTATATTTTAAACTGTGATATACCATTCACAATTGTTATGTGGTTTACACTGGAATATATCACTCGCAGTTCTGTTACTTAGATCATGCTGGGAGAAATCATTCACAACTGATATGCAGTTTACATTTGGATATATCACATAGTTCTGCTATGCAACAGGAATATAACACTCACAGTTCTCATAAGTAACAAAGGAATATATTCGTCATAGTTCTGATATACAGTTTAAATTTGGATATATCACTCATAGCTCTGTTATACTGATTATACAGAGATAATCCATTAAAATGCTGAAATATAGATTTCATACTACATTATCTAATGTCCTACATGGAAATCAATCTGCTGTCCTGACTTTGTCTGGCCTACATATGAATTCAGACCTATAGGAATATTGTTGACTCCTAACTGTTGCCTTGCCAATTAGGGATGAGCAATAAATGCTGCTGAGCCAGCATTGCCTACACACGTGAACTTTTAAAAGCTATATTGTAGATCAAACCCTGATTAGTCATACACAATTTGGTTTTCTAGGTTACACAGAGATGTATCATTCATGGCCAGGTTATAAATAATTGCACCGGGATATACTGCATTTAGTCCTATCACGTAGATTAGATTGTCGATCAGTTGGCTGGACAGCTGATTTGCAATGCAGAGTGACACCAACAGTGTGAATTCACTTCCCAAGCTGGCTTAGGTTACCATGAAAGTACTACCTTGCCCTTGCCCCTTCCCTGAGGCATGCTAACCCTCAGGTTAAACCACCACCAGTTATCCCTCTCTAATGAGAGAGCAGACTTCTGAAAATATGACGAGGTCACCTTTACCCATAGGTTAGACTGTGGTACATATCAAGTTGCTGTTTTGTAAATTAAAGTGAGATTCATCATTATGAGTTCAACCATATAGGTTAAATTACGACAAAGGTATATCACTTGCACAAGATGTAATGTACTGTTATTGATTATATAGATTACTGCAGGATAAATCAAATACAATTTTTTTTGAGTTTCACACTGATTTTTCATACATGGTTGAACTTTAAGGATAACACAGCAGGATATCACAATTAGGTTGTATAAATTATAGTGTGAGATCTCATATGAAGATCATTTACATAGACAAGGCAGGGAGCTATCACTCAAAATTATGGCACAGAGAATACACTGGGTATATCACAAAGATCTGCTATATAAATTACTTGAAAAATAACAGAGTTCAATTGCGCAGGTTATACAGAGTGATATCACTGAAGTTTTGTTCCATATAGAATATTGGAATATATCAAAAACAGTACAGCTACATAATTTACACTTGGATACATTACAGATAACAAGGTGTGGAGCTGGATGAACACAGCAGGCCAAGCAGCATCATAGGAGCAGGAAAACTTGACGTTTCGGGCCTAGACCCTTCATCAGAAATGGGGGAGGGGAAGAGGGTTCTGAAATAAATAGGGAGAGAGGGGGAGGCGGATAGAAGATGGATAGAGGAGAGGATAGGTGGAGAGGAGGCAGACAAGTCGAAGATGCGGGGATGGAGCCAGTAAAGGTGAGTGTAGGTGGGGGGGTAGGGAGGAGATAGGTCAGTCCAGGGAGGATGGACAGGTCAAGGGGGCGGGATGAGGTTAGTAGATAGGAGATGGGGGTGGGGCTTGAGATGGGAGGAAGAGATAGGTGAGAGGAAGAACAGGTTAGGGAGGCAGGGACGAGCTGGGCTGGTTTTGGGATGCAGTTGGGGGAGGGGAGATTTTGAAGCTTGTGAAATCCACATTGATACCATTGGGCTGCAGGGTTCCCAGGCTGAATATGATTTGCTGTTCCTGCAGCCTTCGGGTGACATCATTGTGGCATTGCAGGAGGCCCAGGATGGACATGTCGTCTGAGGAATGGGAGGGGAGTTGAAATGGTTCGTGACTGGGAGGTGCATTCGTTTGTTGCAAACGGCCACCTCTTGGATACATTACATTTGTTTTGTCATATCTATTAGACTGGGATAGATCACACGTTATTCTGCTGAATAGGACACAGCAGGGTAAATCACGTTTCTTGGTTCTATATAGGACAGCAGGATGTCACAAACAAGTCTGCTCTGCAGATTACGCAAGGATATATCAAGGGAAGTTTAGATACATCACACACTGTTCTATTATTTAGTTTACACTGGAGTACAACACACACAATTCTGCTGTGTAGACTGCATTGGGATATGACACATTTCTGTTGTAGAGATTATTCTGGGAAATAGTACACACATTTCTATAGTTTACATTGGGAAATATCACACACTGCTCTGTTGTGTAGATTGCACTGTGTTAAATTACACTGTTGTTATAGAGATGACACTGATTTATCATATGCAGTTTTTGTACAGATTGCACTGGGATAGATCACACATAGTTCTGTTTCATATATTGATGTATAATATATAATGGATATATAATGAACAGTAATGTCATATGGATTAAGTTGGGATACTGGGATACATCATACACAATTCTGATACGTATAATAAACTGAGGTATAATACAGGTTACGTAGATTACAACAAGATGTCTCAATCTCAGCATTGGATTTTTTGATGATGCAGAAGTATATCATTTAACACTTATGTAGATTACATTATCATAACAGACACTTTTTGTTTGGTGTTACACGGTGATATATTATTAAGGTTTATTTTATTCAGATTACACCTCAACATTTAGCATAGATTTCTACTGGGATATACCACTCAGTTTTGTTATACAGACTATACTGGGACAAACTGCTCAGTTTTCTTGCACAGATTATACTGCAATGTCCCAGTCACAGCTCTATTTTGTTGATTCCACTGGGACATATCACAACCAGATCTTTAATATAAGTTACATTGTAATTTGTATCAAATAATTCTGTTATAGCAATCATAAAGGGAAATATATCCTAAACAGTTCCACTATACAGATTCATCTCAAAGTTCACTACAAAGCATATTCTAGGATCTATCACATATAGTTCTGTTGTACTGATTACATCTGGCTACCTCACATAGTATTCAGCATTCACAGGAGTATGTCATTCAATGTTTTGTTATATAGATAATGCTGCAATATTATACACATTACTATTGTGTACATGATATCAGAACATATCATAGTTCAGTTATAGAAATTATATTGGACTATATCTCAAACAGTTTCTTTTTATACATTAGACGCTTACTAAAATGTTACAAAATATATCCCACATTTCTCTGCACAGATTGCACTGCAATATCCCACACACATTTCTGCATGGTCATACCCAAATATATCATGCAGAATTCTGTGGTATACAATACAATGGGATACATCACTCATAGCTATTTTATACAGCTTGCAGAATGATTTTCCACAGGCAGCCTGTTATATAACTAACACTGGGATATAACACTCCCCATTTTCTCAAGCAGAGACATGGAATAATACCCTTACAGTTATATAGGCAACACTACAGTACTACATTCTTAATTCTGCTCGGGTACACCTGGTTGTATCACATATTCAATGTTATTCAAAATAAGAATATAAGAACCAGGAGTAGAAGTAAGCCATCTGGCCCTTCCAGCCCGCTCTGCCATTCAATAAGATCATGGCTGATCTTTTCGCGGCCTCAGTTCCACTTATCCACCCTCTCACCATAACCCTTACTGTTCAAAAAATTATCTAAAGCTTTAAAAACGTTCTATGAGGAAGCCTCGACTACTTCACTCAGCAGGGAATTCCACACAGTCATAACCCTTTGGGTGTAGAAGTTCCTCCTCAATTCAGTCCTAAATCTGCTCCTCCTAATTTTGAGGCTATGCCCTCTTGTAGCTTCACCCACCAGTGAAAACATCCTCCCTGCTGCTTTCTTGTCTATTCCCTTCATAATTTTATACGTTTCTATCAGATTCCCCTTCAGTGTCCTCAATTCTAATGAATATATTCCTAGATACTTAGTTTCTCCTCATAAGCCAACCCTCTCAACTCCGGTATCAACCTAGTTAATCTCCTCTGCACCACCCACAGTGCCAGTAAATCTTTTCTTAAGTAAGGAGACCAAAACTGTACACAGTACTCCAGGTGAGGCCTCACCATCACCCTATACAGCTGTAACATACCTCCCTGCTTTTAAACTCCATCCCTCCAGCAATGAAGGAAAAATTCCATTTGCCTTCTTAATTACCTGTTGCAATTGCAAACCAACATTTTGTGATTTGTGCACAAGGACACCCAGGTCCCTCTGCACAGCAGCATGCTGCAATTTTTTTACTATTCAAATAATAGTCCTTTTTACTGTTATTCCTACCAAAATGGATGACTTTACATTTATCAACATTGTACTCCATCTGCCAGACCTTTGCCCACTCACTTAAGCTATCCTTATCCCTCTGCAAACTTTTAGTCCTCTGCACACTTTGCTCTACCACTCATCTTAGTGTCACTCGCAATCTTTGATGCACTACACATCGCCCCCAACTCCAAATATCTATGTAAATTGTAAACAACTGCAGTCCCAGCTCTGATCCCTGAGGCACACCACCCGTCACTGATCGCCAACCAGAAAAGCATTCGTTTACCCTCACTCTTTGCTTCATGTTAGTTAACCAATCCTCCATCCATGCTAATACATTGCCTGTAACACCATGCACCTCTATCTTATGCAGCAGCCTTTTATGCGGCACCTTGTCAAATGCCTTTTGGAAATATAGATACACCATATCTACTGGGTCGCTGTTGTCCACCGCACTCGTAACATCTTCATCGAATTCTAGTAAATTAGTTAAACGTGACCTACCCTTCATGAACCTATGATGTGTCTGCCCCGTGGGACAATTTCTATCTAGATATCTTGCTATTTCTTCCTTGATGATAGATTCAAGCATTTTCCCCACTACAGAAGTTATGCTAACCAGCCTACAATTCCCCATCTTTTGGCTACCTCCTTTCTTAAACAATGGCATCACATTTGCTGTTATCCAATCTGCTAGAACTGCCCCAGAGTCCAGCAAATTTTGGAAAATTACCACAAGCACATTTGCTATTTCTCCCATCATCTCTTTTAGTACCCTGGGATGTATTCCATCAAGGCCAGGAGGTTTGTCTACCTTTAGCTCCATTAGCTTGCCCAACACTAACTCTTTCATGATGATGATTGTTTCTAGGTCCTCACCTACCTTAGTCTCCTTATCATCAATTACTGGCATGTTATTCACGTCTTCCTTGAGGAAGACCGACACAAAATACCTGCTCAATGCCTCGCCTATTTCCTCATTTCCCATTATTAAATCCCCCTTATCATCCTTAAAGGACCAATGTTTACTTTAGCCGCTCTTTTTCATTTTATATATTTGTAGGAACTTTTGCATTCGTCTTTATGTTCTGAGCTAGTTTACTCTCTTACTTTTACTATCTTACTATCTTACTTTCTTACTTTTCTTTATAGATTTTTTTGTGGATTTCTGTTGACCTTTAAAGTTTTCCCAATCTTCCAGTTTCCTACTCAGCTGCCATCCTTATTTCCTTAAACATTCATGGCTGATTACCCCTTTTTCTACAGTCCTTCCTTTTCACTGATATATACTTCTGCTGAGCACTTTGAAAAATTGCATTGAAAGTCCTCCACTGTTCCTCAACTGTCCCACCATAAAGTCTTTGCTTCCAGTCGACTTTAACCAACTCCTTCTTCATCCTATTGTAGTCTCCTTTGCTTCAGCACAGGACCCTGGTATTGGGTTTTATTTTCTCACTTTCCATCTGTATTCTAAATTCACCCATACTGTGATTGCTCCTCCCAAGAGGATCTCGAACTATGAGATCATTAATTATTCCTGTCTCATTACACAGGACCAGATTGAGGATAGCTTGCTCTCTTGTCAGTTCCATTACATACTGCTCAAGAAAACTATCGCAGATACACTCAATGAACACCTCCTCAAGGCTGCCTTGACCAACCTGGTTTAGCCAATCGACATGTAGATTAAAATCCCCCTGTGATAATTGCCATGCTATTTTTATAGGCATTAGTCATTTCTTTGTTTATTGCCCGCCCCAATGTGATGTTATTATTTGATGACCTATAGCCTATAACCTATCAGTGACTTTTTCTTCTTAGAATTTCTAATTTCCGCCCAACTGGATTCAACCTTATTCTCCATAAAACCTATATCAGTTCTCACTACCACCCTGATGTCGACCTTAAATATCAGAGCTACGCCAACTCCCCCTTACCTTCCTGTCGCTCTTTCCAAATAGTCTGATGCCTCTGGATATTTAATTCCCAGACATGACCATCCTGCGACCATGCCTTCATTATGGCGACTAAATCGTACTCGTTCGTGATGATTTGTGCCATTAACTCATCTACCTTGTTTCGAATGCTACGAACATTCAGGTAAAGTGCCTTTATGTTAGTTTTTATACATTCTTTTTGAATTCTAACATCTCCATTAATAATATCTCCTTAGTTTTCCTTCCTTTTAACTTCTTTCATAGTCTTCGGTGTAGTTAAACCCTCCTGCACACGTTAACCTGCTGTTTTCTGTTTACCATTATACTTCCTGTCATTTTCCCCTTCCTTTTCCCCCAGTTCACTAGTTTAAAGTGCTATTGACCACCCTACTTATGCATTCTGAGGTCAACATTGACCAGAAACTTAACTGGACCAGTCATATGAATGTAACTGCAAGAGCAGATCATATGAACATAAAACATAGAAAATAGAACATAGAACACAGAACATAGAACAGTACAGCACAGTACTGGTTCCAGATTGGTTCAGGTGGAGACCGTCCTAACGGTACAGATCCCTCCTGTTCCGAAACCGATGAAATGAAACCCCTCTTTTCCACACCACTTCTTTAGCTACGTGTTTACTTCACTATTTTTTTTTAGCCCTAAGCAAATTTGCATGTGGCTCAGGTAGTAATCCAGAGATTATAACCTCTGAGGACCTGTTCCTTAATTTTGTTCCTCGCTAAACTGGGATATAGCACACAACTCTAGATATTTTAATCAACCTGTTCAGAAATATTTTATTATAGACCTCTAGAGCAAGTGGGACTTACACCAGGTCACCTGGCTCACAGGCAGAGACACTATCACCGTGTCACAGATATATTCCATGATTAGAATGGGGTACATCATTCTTTTCCATGGTTTGCACACTGACATATCACTAAATCTCAGGATTACACTGTAATATTTAATGTGGATTTCTGTTACATAGATTGAAATGTGATATCTGACTATTTCAGTTCTGCAGAAAACATTAGGATATACCATACCTTGATTTGTGATATAACTCACACCAGAATACATTGCATACTGTTCTGTCACACAGATTACACTATGATTTATCACACGCAATTTTTTCGAAAGAAAATGCAGGATTTTATCACTTAAAGAGCTATTAAATAGGTCACAATCCAATATTACAAACACTTCCATCATGTAAATAAGATTCTGTACATTGCTCAGTTTTCTATTTATACATATTGTACTGTCTCAGTCACAGATTTATTTTATCGCTTACACTGGGATAAATCACACCCAAGTCTGCAATATAGGATACACTGGAATTTGTCTCAAATAGTTCTGTTGGATTATAGAGGGCTATGTTTGTCATATTGTTCTATTATGCTGGTTAGGCTCAAATTTCACTACATAGATTATTCTTGGATTTATCACTCAGGGTTTGTACACTGGTCTATAACACAGTGCATTCTGTTTTATAGATTGCAATGGGGTATATTTCACTCCATTATAAGGGTTACATTATGATATCTCACATATAGTATATTATATTTAATATAATATACGTTATATTAAATGTATATATATATTTAATAAAATACTGGAATATTTATTAAATTATGTAATATAGATGAAACAGTTGTCTATTAGAATTCTGCTATGATACCTCAAACAAATTCTATTATGAGGTTTAAACTGCATTATCATACAAACAGTTCTATGACAAATATTGAACAATGATATCTCACATAAAGTTCTATTGTGTAGATATCAGAGGGATATACTTCTTAAAGTTCTATTATGCAGATTTCACTGCTATATTGCACACTTTGACTAGTGCACATTACACCAGACTATTTCACAGTTAGAGAGATTATGCTGGAATATATCTGTTTCTTTTTATAGTTTGTATACTTCCTAAAATATTAAAAGTATATTCCATATGATTTCACTGCAATATCTCACAACCATTTTCATTATACAAATTACATTGAGATGTATCATCCACAGTTCTGTTATATAGATTACACTGGGATATACCACTCAGTTTTGTTACATAGATTATACTGAAATATATCACTCACAGTTCTGTTACATGCAATACGCAGGTGTATACCTCTCAAAATTCTACAATGTGATATCAACATTCTGAGGTCAACATTGACCAGAAATTTAACTGGACCAGTCATATGAATGTAACTGCAAGAGCAGATCACATGAACATAAAACATAGAACATAGAACACAGACCATAGAACAGTACAGCACTGTACAGGCCCTTTGGCCCACAATGTGGTGCCAAACTTTTACCCTGATCCTAAGATCTATCTAGCCTCCACCTCCACCTTATACCAACATCCATATACCTATCTAACAGCCGTTTAAATGCCCCTAAAGAGGCCGACTCCACTACCCTCTCTGGCAATGCATTCCACGCCCCGACCACTCTATGAGTAAAGAACCTACCTCTGACATCTCCCCTATATGTACCTCCAATCACTTTAAATCTATGCCCCCTCGTAATAGCTACCTCCACCCTAGGAAAAAGTCTCTGGCTGTCTACTCTATCTATACCTCTGATCATTTTGTACACCTCTATCAAGTCACCTCTCATCCTTTGTCATTCTAAAGAGAAAAGCCCTAGCTCTCTCAACCTTTCTTCATAAGACCTTTCCTCCATTCCAGGCAACATCCTGGTAAATCTCCTCTGCACCCTTCCCAACGCTTCCACATCTTTCCCGTAATGAGGCGACCATAACTGGACACAATACTCCACATGTGGCCGAACCAGGTTTTTGTATTGCTGGAGCATAACTTCATGGCTCTTGCACTCAATCCCTCTATTAATGAAAGCGAACACACCATACGCCTTCTTAACAACTCTATCCACCTTGGGTGGCAGCTTTCAGGGAACTGTGGACATGAACCCCAAGATCCCTCTGCTCCTCCACACCGCCAAGAATCTTTCCGTTAACCCTGTATTCTGCTTTCAAGATTTTCCTTCCAAAATGAATCACCACACACTTTTCAGGGTTAAACTCCATCTGCCACTCCTCAGCCCAGTTCTCCATCCTATCAATGTCCGTTTGTAACCTAGAACAGCCCTCCACACTGTCCACAACGCAACCCACCTTCGTATCATCTGCGAACTTACTAATCCAGCCATTCACTCCTTCATCCAAATCATTTACAAAAATCACAAATCGAAGAGGACCCAGAACAGATCCTTGTGGAACACCACTCGTAACTGAGCACCATGTTGAGTATTTTCCGTCCACTACTACCCTTTGTCTTCTAAGGATCATCCAATTCTGAATCCAATCTGCCACATTTCCCCCTATCCCATGTCTCCTTACCTTCTGCATGAGCCTACCATGGGGAACCTTATCAAACACCTTACTTAAATCCATGTATACCACATCCACTGCTCTACCTTCATCCATGTGTTTGAACACCTCTTCAAAGAATTCAGTAAGGTTTGTGACGCATGATCTACCACTCACAAATCCATGCTGACTATCACGAATCAAACTGTGCCTTTCCAAGTGATCATAAATCCTATCTCTCAGACCCTTTCCAATAATTTGCCACCACTGACATAAGGCTAACCGGCCTGAAATTTCCGGGGTTATCCTTATTCCCTTTTTTGAACAAGGGAATGACGTCTGCCTCTCTCCAATCTTCCGGGACTATACCCGTGGACAGTGAGGACGAAAAGATCATCGCCAAAGGCCCTGCAATCTCTTCCCTCGCTTCCCTTAGAATCCTTGGATAAATCCCATCAGGCCCAGGGACTTATCTATCTTCAACTTACTCAAAATTCCCAGCACATCTTCCATACTAACAGCAACCTACCCTAGCCTACCAGACTGTTTCACACTGTCCTCTTCTACAACTAGGTCCCTCTCAGTTGTGAATACCGAAGAAAAGTATTCATTAAGGACCTCTCATATGTCTTTCGGCTCCATGCACAAATTCCCTTTACAATCCTTGATCAGCCCTACCCTTTCTCTGGTCATTCCCTTATTCTGCATGTACATGTAAAAAGCCTTGGAGTTTTACTTGATCCTATCAGCCAAGGTTTTCTCATGCCCCCTTATAGCTGTCCTAAGCCCTTTCTTCAGCTCCTTCCTGGATAACTTGTATCGCTCTACAGCCTTTTCCGTTCATTGTTTCCTAAACCTTACATAAGCACCCTTCTTCCTCTTAACCAGTTGTTCGACCTCTCTTGAGAACCAAGGCTCCTTCACTCGACCGCACCTTCCCTGCCTGTTACGGACAAACATATCGAGCACACGCAGTATGCATTCCTTAAGCAAGATCCACATTTCAATTGTGCTCTTCCCTGACAGCATCTGTTCCCATTTTATGTTACCTAGTTCTTGCCTAACAGAATTGTAATTACCCTTCCCCCATTTATAAACCTTACCCTGCTGTATGTACCTATCCTTTTCCGTGACTATTGTAAAAGTAACAGAGTTATGATCGCTACTGCCAAAATGCTCTCCTACCAACAGGTCTAACACTTGGCCCGGCTCATTGCCAAGCACCAAATCCAAAGTGGCCTCTCCTCGTGTTTGTCTATCTACATACTGTGTCAGGAATCCTTCCTGAACACACTGGACAAAATCCGCTCCATCTAAACTATTACAACTAAAATGTTTCCAATCAATATATGGAAAGTTGAAGTCACCCATGACTACAACCCTGTGACTTCTGCACCTTTCCAGCATCTGCCTCCCAATCTGCTCCTCTACTTCTCTGCAACTGTTAGGGGATCTGTATAAAAAACCCCAACAAAGCCCCCGTTCTTCAGCCAGAGAGTGGTGGGCCTGTGGAATTCATTGCCATGGAGCGCTGTGGAGGCCGGGACATTGAATGTCTTCAAGGCAGAGAGTGATAAATTCTTGATCTCACAAGGAATCAAGGGCTACAGGGAGAGTGCGGGTAAGTGGAGTTGAAATGCCCATCAGCCATGATTAAATGGCGGAGTGGACTCGATGGGCCAAATGGCCTTACTTCCACTCCGATGTCTTATGGTCTTATGGTCTTGTTCCTGACCTCAACCCAAACTGACTCTGTAGACATATCATCCTCGAACTGCCTTTCAGTAGCTGCTATACTAGCCCTGACTAGCAATGCCACTCCCCCGCCTCTTTTTCCACCTTCCCTATTTCTTTTAAAGCATCTAAATCCCAGAACTTCCAACAACCATTCCTGTCCCTGAGTTACCCAAGTTTCTGTAATAGCCACAACATCGTAGTTCCAAGTACTGACCCATGCTCTAAGTTCGTCCGCCTTATTTCTGATATTTCTAGCATTAATGTATGCACACTTCAAACCATCCCTGTGTCCACATTTACATTCCATCCACCGCATTTCTTTATTAATAACCTCACTCCCTATTGTGTCTATTGGAAGGCTGAATACCTCATCCTCTGAATTACAAATCCGGTTCCCCACCCCCTGCCAATCTAGTTTAAACCATCCTGTATTGCTCGAGCAAACCTCCCTCCCAGGATATTTGTGCCCTTCCGGTTCAGGTGCAACCCGTCCTTACTGTACAGGTCCCACCTTCCCCAGAATGTGCTCCAATTATCCACATAATGGAAACCTTCCCTGCTACACCAGCCCTGTAGCCACGTGTTTAGCTGCACTCTCTCCCTATTTCTTACCTCGTTATCACGTGGCACTGGTAGTAATCCAGAGATAACTACCCTGTTTGCTGCAAGTTCTGCAGGTTACTCACCTCCTCACCCCTCACAGCCTGTTCACAAGATCCAAGGGAGGAGCTGATGGAATACTCTTTATTTGCCTGGATATGTGCAGCTCCAAAAGTACTCAAGAAGTTCTTCACCATTCAGGAAAAAAAAGCCTGCTTGCTTAGAACCCAATCCACCATCTTAAATATTCTCTCCCTGCACAACTGGTGCACACTGGAAGCAATGTCTACCATTTACTAGAAGCAATGCAGCAACTCCCAAATCCCCTTCAACAGTACCTTTCAGATCAACAACATCTACCACCCAGAATAGCGAAGACAACAGATATAAAGCAAACCATAATCTTCTAAGTCACACAACATCTTGATTTGAAACTATGTTGCCATTTCTTCACTATTGTTGGGATAAAAGCATGGAATTCCTCTCTAATAGCACTGTATGTGTCCCAGCATTGAATGGACTTCAGCAATTCAAGGAGGGAATTCTCACCACCATCTTCTCATGGACAAGCAGAGATGAGTAATAAATGCTAGGCTCATCAGCAATACTGGCATCCCAAGTATGAATGAAAAAGTTACACAGGTATTAATACCTTCACATTTTCACTCTATAGATTACACTGGGACACATTCATACATAAAAACATTTCTGTAGATGTGTTGCAAATACCTCTGTAATATCAGTTACCATGCGTAATATCAAAGACTATTGCACATGCAATAGTCTATAGTCACCTATATAGACTGTGCAATGCTATATCGGACACAACTTCTATAGATTAGCTATAGACTACAGTGGAATATTTCACCCACAGCTCCACTGTATCAATTACACGGCAATATTGCATGCACAATTCTGTTTTATTACTCGATTGGGATATAATACCAACGGTCTGTTAGTTTATTCCTACGTATCTCATTTTCAATCTTGTTATGTAGATTGCACAGCATTTTCTCAGATGCAGCTTAAGTATACAGCTTCCACTACAGTATTTCTACTTCAGTTATGTTATGTAGGCTACATGGCAATATTTCAGATGTAGTTATCTTTTTTTCTTATATTACAACATTTCACAACATTTGTTATGTAGATTATGATGAAACCTATCACACATACAGCTTTGAAATATATAAGGCTATACTGAGATACTGCTTTGGCACAGCCTGCCAGAGCCGGTGGCTCTATGTTGGGAATGGAGTAGATGTGTAGTAGGATCACTGACCGCCAGAATGTCAGCCATTGAAGCATTTAAGCAGCTCTGCTTTAAACCAGAGAGGCAGGTTTTTAATTAGAAATGGTTTGGAATGTTATGGGTAGCAGCCAGGAAAGTGGAGTTGAAACCGAAATTAGATCAGTTGTGATAGTATTGGATGGTGGAGCAGGTTCAAGGGGCTGAATTGCCTATTGCTGTTCCTAGTTCTTATATTCTTCAATGGTAATCACAGTTGGAATGGGAGGATACTTTCCCCAACCAACTAAGTATAAAGGACAAGACTGAGGGAAATGGAAGCTGACAGAAGCTGGAATTTCTGTTTTGTGACTATATTCACTGTACTATGTGGTCTTAGTTTGTGCTCTGTAAATTATATAAAGTATTTGAAACTTGGACGGCATGAGGACTACTGGAAGATGAAAGTTCCAAAATGACAGGACAGTGTAACAATCACATTATAAGAACAGATTATATTAAAAGATATCAAACATAGTTTTATCTTATACATCACAGTAGATTAAATTACATACATCCCTTTTATATAGATTGCACTTAAATGTATTAAACACACTTTTGTTATGTAGATTTCACAGGTATACATCACACATTCAGTTGTTATATAGATTATGTTTGATATCTGACACATAGGTTTATTTTATAGATTAGAATGGTGTGTCTTACACACAGCTCTGTTAAATTGATTACACCAGGATATATGTATAAATTATATAGTATCTGTGACTCAAGAATTTCTTATAGAGACTACACTGGAGTATATCACTCACTGCACAGTTATGTAGAATAAACTAGATATATCACAAGGAATTCTGTTACATTGATTGCAGAATGGCATCTTTCTTGCTGTAATGTATACATCAAATGTCCTCTGCTATAGAAATTACAGTGCAATATAGCACACATAGGTCTATTGGATCACATGTAGGTACGTCACTGCTGTTAAATTTGTAGATGATGATGCAATAAACATCGCACAGTTCTATCATATAGATTGTTCTGTGATATATACCTCTAAATTTTCTTATTTAGATTACACTGGAACATATCACAGAGTTCTTTCGTATGCTCTATGTCAGAAAACGTCCCAGTTGAGGCATTTGTTTACTCTCAGTGTCTCACGGAGAATAAAGGTTTATGTTTCTTTTGAAATTGTAATGTCAGCTATGACATTCCCTGTTGTTAAGTAAGCTGCAACATTTACTATCTCACCTCACACATGGGGAATGTTCAATGGGATGTGTCATTGGAAATCAATTCATCCCAGCTTAATCTAGCCTTTAGCAAGGGTGAGGGGGGAAGGCTAAAAACCTTATATGCTGTGGAGGAGAAGGGAGGGGCTAAAACCTCTGACAAGAGGGGAAGAGCTCAAAGGAAAAGCAGCATCCCAGTTACAAAGTAATCTATTGGATCCTATCAGGAAATGTGTCTCCATGTACATGTTTGTTACCTTCTCTCTCCTTTGTCAAGATAGAATGCAGTAGGGAATGATAGGTTATGGTGCCTCCACTGAATGGTAGTGTGTAGATCTGTTACACAGGGCTGAGTGAATGATCTCAGTGTGTTAGACAGAAAGATAGACAGTCCAGAAGACTGGAGCACAGAATTGCTGTTTGGTGTGTTTTGCGAGAAAGTGAGTGTGCATACACGGGCATCAGCTGAAGATACAATCCAACTCGACGGTGTATGCTCT
The DNA here is from genome assembly GCA_024137785.1 of Ginglymostoma cirratum. Taxonomy (NCBI): domain Eukaryota; kingdom Metazoa; phylum Chordata; class Chondrichthyes; order Orectolobiformes; family Ginglymostomatidae; genus Ginglymostoma; species Ginglymostoma cirratum. The sequence goes on along the minus strand of JAHRHZ010000093.1, from coordinate 5,763,296 downwards.
AATAAATGTGTAAATACACTAGTGAGAAGTGATGACATAGTCAGTTGATAGGAAAGGCTGGAAGAGAGAGACAGAACTGTATAGAAATAAAGGATACAGGGTAGCAGAAACCCAAACATCCATCAACAACAGACAAGGGAGAGACAAAGGGGGATAGAAGATAATCAAGAGAAAATCCAGACAGAACAAATAAAGCCATGTCCTTGCCAAGACTGAGCAATATCAGTGTAGTGGAATATTCCATTCTTGCTGTCACAGTGTATTTGGTGCCTTAGCTCCAGCATCAATATCTAGTCATGAGAATTTCACAGGAACCCTAGCCTCCTTGGAGGTCATGGAGAAAAAAATCAATAGCCACTCAATATTTCCAACAAACAAATCATTACTAACAAAGGCAGACATTTTTTTAGAATTTTCAAACACTTAATACAAGAATCCAGGAACATCCTTAGTTTTGGGTCAACATCAAAAATACAGTCATGAGTAGATGGAAAATATCATTTTTCACGTTCTTGACTGTAAAGCTGCTGTTAAAAAAATAAAAATAGGTCTTGTGCCTCCTGTTCAAACTCATTGATTGATCTAATTGATTGGATTTATACTCAAAGCTTGTTGTCAATTATTCAAGGAACAAGGGGAAGCAGAAGGTTACTGCTTTGTAAGTCTCTCCTTGCCTACTTACACTCTCAAATTAACAGCCAATGGTGAAAGAAGATGCTTAAATATTCATCCACCTCACTGATAAGGTAAAGGTAAAGTTGCCAAATGGCTGCTCTCTCATTAGAAAGAGATAACTGGTGGTTATTCAATCTGGGAGAGGGGAGAGATTGAGAAGGAGAGTCCTTTATGGTAACCTCAGTCAGCGCTGGAATTGAATTCATGCTGTTGGTGTCACTCTGCATTGTAAACTAGCCATTCAACCAACTGAGCTGATAGCCCACCCTTCTGCCCCACTGATAAGTGAACTTTTCATTAATAAATTATTCTTTCTTCTTCTGCTGACTTGCCTTGAGGTGTTACTTGCACCTCGTCTGCAAGCTCTTCTCTGAGTGGCATTTTCCATGCATGAACCCAAACAATGGATGCCAATTTAGTATTCAGTACAGAGACATATCAAAGTACACCAGATACTGAGATCTGCAGAAGTACAGAGTAAGTTTGATCCCAGGTCTCAGCAAGAGCAGGTGCCCTCTGCTGGAGAACAACATCATGGGTACCATGACAGGATACAGTGTTGTCGAATTTGTAAAATGAACTTAATGAAGGTCCCATTCCCTGTTCTGATTCGAATGATCTCTGCATATATTGGCACAATAAAAATGGTAAGAAGACATAGGAACCTTCCCCTAATTATTTCAGGATAGGCTTGAAGGAGAGATAGACTAACAATATAATTCTTTCCATTAAAATGTATCAATATCACACCCCTCCAAAAATGCATCATTTCGCTGCAGTAATGTACTGGTACCCTCTGAGTCCAAAGGCTGCATCTTCAGGACCCTCACTTAGAACTTGAGATTAAATTCCACGGCATATTGTAGCAGGGTTTATCACTGGAAACTGTCTTTTTGCATTAGATACTGAACCATCTGCCTGTTCAGGTTGATGTTAAAATTCAAAGATACCATTTAAAGAGGAGCAAGCAAGTTCCACACAGTATCCTGGCCAACATTCATCCCTCAACCAATGTCATGGAAAGCTGACTAACTCAACATTTATCCTACTTACTGATTGTGGAAATGTACTCTGTGCCAATTATCTGTTATGCTTGTCTACAGAACAACAGTGATTACAACCTCATTGCCTTTGAAACTCATTAAGCTATCTTGGGGTTATAAAAGTTACCATAAAATTGTAAATTCTCTCACTGTGCTTGAAAAGCAGTTTATGTACGCATCACATTAACAAACATAATGCCTTAAAGGGAAAAAGCAATAAAAAAAGAATCAGCAATACTGAGTAACGGACATACTGGTCATACTGGAACTCCACTTTGAAGTATACAAGTCAGCCCAGTTTACCTCATTTGTCAGTTTCACTAACGGGAGTGGGAAGGCTATGGCCTAGTGGTATTATTGCTGGACTGTTAATCCAGAGACCCAGATAATGCTCCGTGGACCTAGGTTCAAATCCTGCCATGGCAGACGGTGGAATGTAAATTCAATAAAAATGTCTGGAATTAAGAATCTAATGATGCCCATGAATCGACTGTCAGGAAAACCTCATCTGGTTCACTAATGTCCTTTAGGGAAGGAAACTGCCATCCTTACCTGGTATGGCCTACATGTGACTCCAGACCCACAGCAATGTGGTTGACTCTGAACTGCCCTCTGGGCAACTAGGGATGGATAATAAATGCTGCCTAGCCACTGATGCTCTCATCCCATGAATGAATAAAAAAAATCAAACTGTCTGACCCTCACCAAGGGCCATATGGCATCCATCCTCCCATTTCCCAATCCAACCTCTCATTACAGCTGTAAATTAGGCAAAATAAGTCCTGGGAATCATTCATTTGCCTCTCAAGAGATAGTGAAACAATGCAAAATAAACCACTCTGAAGTCAAACAGATGAGCATGAAGAGCGACAGAAAGAGAAAAGTCGAAGAATATGTTAATGTCATTTGATCATGCCTGCAGGTGGCATTATACTCACAACTTGCTAACTATGTTTATGTATTTTTATTGTAATGCCAGGCACTGCCTCAGGTACACAGCTGGCAATTGAAAATCTCACATCTGCTATTAATGCAGCGTCAGCCAGCCCTGAGCTGCTCCTATCAGTCAGTTCTTACCATACTTGTTCCCGTCTTCGCCTTTGGCACTGATCTTCCTTCCTAGGACCTGCAGGTGTTTCCCACTGGTACGGCTGTACAACTGGTACAGGCGCACATACTTGCGGCTTGTGTCATCCCTCAGTCTGGTGTGATTCTCCACGTGAGGCCTGAAATCTGTGTTCTCCTCCATTGAGGCCTACAGTCAGCATGAAAAAAAGGCAGGGAAAGATATAACGCCCAATGGTACAATCAGCAACATCCAATGCCCTGAACCCCAGGCAACTATCATGACAAATGCTTCTAGACCGTGAAAGCTGAAATAAAACTAAAGGGTCGGCTGTTCATTCTACACCTGTGAACCTGAGATCATTAAAACCATGCTTACTCACACCTAATATTGTTCACTTATTACCGGATACATGCTGATCTACTGTGACTTCCGGTTAATCAATTCCTCAATTTTAAATCTCGTCTCCTTATCTTCACTTCTCTTCATGCCTTATCCCTCTGTAATCTCCTTCAGCTGCACAACCCTCTGTGATATCATTCACACATCTAATTGAAACTTCTTGGTCATGCCTGATTTTAATAGCTTTACCATTGTGCCTTCAACTACCTTGGACCTAAACTCTGGAATTTTATAACTAATCCTCTCTTTCTTTCTCCTCCTTTAAGGTGTTCTCTTAAAACCAGCTCTTTCACCAAACTTTTTATATCTGCCCTAATATCACCTCATGCGATTTAGTGTCACGTTTTGCTTTATAATGCTCCTGTGAAACATCTTGAGTCATTTAGAAGTGCTATATGTTCATATATAAAACAGGTTGTTGCGTGTGACATTTCTCTGTTGCTGTGGCTCCATTTGTAGCACTTCCGGCTCAAATTTGGTTGGAAATAAGTTCAAGGTCTATTCTGGAAAAATGACTCAGTGCATACTGTGAGGGTGCTGTACTATCAGGTATGAAGACTTTTAGATGAGATGCTGAACTGAGGCTCCAGCTGCCCTCTTAGATTGATACAAAAATTCAACACAACTATCTGAAGAACAGTGTGTTTCTCGTGGCCAACTTTTACCTTTCAACTACATCACTAAAACACTCTGCCTGGTCATTTTCACATCCCTATTTCATGATTGTCGAACATACCAAACACTTTTCAGCCAATAAATGTTTCTGATGTGCGATCACTGTCAGAAACACAGCAGCCAAAGTGCTGATGGCTGGGTCCTCCAAGCAGCAATGTGACTATGGTCAGAAAATGCTTTTTTAAAACGTTGATTGAGGGATAATTGTTCACTAGCATACCAGGGAGAAAAGCACAAGAAAGGTAGAGAGGATCAGTTATGAAATTCCAGAGTTTAGGGACAAGCCAGCTAAAGGCACAATGGTGAAGCTATTACAACCAGGGCTGATCAAGAGCTCTTTTTTCATTGTGTCACAAGGATATTTTACATTAACCTGAGAACACAGACTGGGCTTGATTAAATATATCATGTGGAGTTATATGCAAATCAGCATGGATGACATATGACAAATCAACATGGATTAGATATTACAAATCAGCATGGAATACATACTTCAAGCCAGCATGGATTATATGCTGCAAATCAGTATGGAACATACACTATAAATCAGTATGGAATGTATACCAAAAGTCAGCATGGAACAATTACCACAAATCAGCATGGATTATATACTACAAGTCAGCATTGATTATTTACAACAAGTTAGCATGGGATATATGCTAGAAGTCAGCATTGATTATATAATACAAGTGTCTGGTATAGAACACAGCCCGCATCCTCCAACTCAGAAGCCAAAGCTACCATATTACAAATGAGCCAATGACTTCTACCTGTGTTGAGGGTTAATACTGAGCAGGCACTTTTTGATGTTTTGGCACTTTAAAACTGGTCAAGCTTCTAATTACTGTAAATATCTCATTTAAAGTGAGTAATATTCAATTGTCAGTTTAATGCAAAACAAAATTATCTGTTAGATTTTAGTTTAATCTGATAGATTCCAGCTATCAACAATTTAAAGGGTTCATTTTCTGATATTAATTACATTGAGTAACTGTGAGCCCAGTGGTTCTATTCAAATCCTTAGCCTTTTATATTAGCACATAACTGGACAGTATGAATGCAAAACTGGGTTATCAGATTAGTAGGGTTTGTAACTTCCATTTACAAGACTGTTGGACAGTGCTAATCCCACTGTGAAACACTAGAATAACATCATGCTGATCTTAAAAGTTTTTAATTTTTTAAAGTTATTTTTATTTCCAATATTAGATGAACTTTATGTTGCTATATTCACCATTGCAATATTCTGGCATATTCTGAACATTGCACAAGTTATGAAAACTAAATATCACTGCTGGAATTTACATAGAAACAGATGCCTAAGGAAAGCGAATGGTATTCTTGCTGCACATTATGTACAACTATATAATCACCTCACACTGTATATTTTACTGTATGATAATCACTTTATAGAGCATAATTAATAGTATGGGATTTGGTCTATACAGAACAAATTACTGCATGGGATTCCGTCTTTACAAGGTAAATAACCGAATGGGTTTTAGTTCATGTCATATATAAAAAGTGTATTTCACAGAATCATAGAATTCCTTGCAGTGTGGAAGCAGGCCATTCAGCCCATCAATTCCACACCAGCCCTCTGACGAAATTCCCACCCAGACCCCTCCCCACCCTATCTCTGTAATCCTGCATTTCCTGCGGCTAATCCACCTAGCCACTCTATTTGATTCACTCTATACTACTTATGTGTATAACAGTATACAATCCACACCAGAAAGTATATAATTATGGGATTCATTCTAAATGACCAACATACAACTGTATGGAATTCACTCCACCCAGTATAGTGGCTGTATGTTACATAGTACAGTGTGTAAATAACTGCATATACAGTACCAATTTCTGTGTTGAATTTATTCTATATTGTATGTACAACTGTTTCTTGGTTGTAAGGCAGTATGAGGCATCCTAAAGTCATGAAAGAAACCATATAAATGCAAGTTCATCATGCTTTTTGGAAACAAAACAGTCCTTGCATTTAGCATTTAGTTTTGCATTGTTGAGGCCCCCGTATATACCTTTCAGTGAGTGGGCCATAAGCTTGGCATAATGCGCAGTATCTTTTAATTTCTCTTCCGGTCCATGGTATCTTTGGGATCCTAAATGAAGTATCAGTCATGGCTCAGTTGGAGCACTCTTGCCTCATTTCAGTGGTTTGTGGGTTCAAACTCCATTCCAGGGACTGCAACACAAAACCTCGCCTCATACTTCAGTGCAGTGCTGAGGAAACGTTACACTGTCTATTTTGGACGAGAGTTTAAACTTGACGGCACCTACCCTCTTAGTTGAATGTAAAAGATTCTATATAGCTCTACGAGGAAAGAGCAGGAAAGTTCTATCCTGGCCAATGTATATACCTTAGCCAACACCACTCATGCCAGATAATCTAGTCACTGTTGTATGTGTAAAGTAAGTCTTTATCTTTTGAAGGGAACCTGACAGTTAGATAAATCTCTTCCAATCCCAGTGAGCAATTGGGCGCAAATATATTTCCACTGGGGGCAGGTGCATAGTTGGCTCCGCTTCACGCGGATTTTTTGCAGTCAGTCTGCACTGATTTTCAAGCATTGCTTTTCATTTCAATTTTGCACTCTTTTTAAAAAATATAAATATTATTTTAAGTGGATCCCTCAGTCGCAGGAATCGCCTCCGGGTTTCCCGTCCTCCCCGCCCCCACCTACTTGGTGACAAGGTATGGGGGGGGGGGGGGTGGCGGGATGGGGGAGAATCCCCAGGGCATGGCGGGGCAATGCGTTTCTGATCTCTTAAACTATCCCGAGCTGAACAGTAAATATCCACATCTGGAAATATTCGAGTTATGCACAATTCTCTCAGACCTTTCTTGTAGTTTCACAACATCCGATCCAAGTGGTTGCACATTGCCTATAACAAAAATCAGCAAAGCGCCCACACTGATGAGGGAAATCTCCAGTTAACATGCTACATTCGCAAAAGGAATGTACCTTCAAAGAATATGAATTACATTACCTGCGATCCAGCTGCGGAATTGCACTGGACTTTGTAAAATTCTGGTTTTTAGGTCAGAACTATTCTGCGAGAGGCTGAATGGCTGTTTTAAACAAATTTCTAGCCATATATTTAGTTTATATAAATCCAAAGTAGCTTAAAACGGTATAGTACTAACCTCTATTCCAAAGCACAGTAGTATCACGTGTAAACATCTGAGTGAGAGAAAATACAAACAAAACAATAAGTGTTTCACGCCTCCGGATACCTATTCTCTGCAATTAAAACGTGTTTAATTCCACCTTTAAAACAACCCGTTGTTGAATAAAACAACATTAACAGTAGCAATAAAATCACAAATTAAAACAGAAACTCGGTCAGAAAGTTGCGAGATGCTTACAGGCAAATGAACGTTGAACAGGCCGGGTTCATAGCTGTGGATGTTCAAAAAGGTTTAAATAAAAAAAATCTGATAACGATTGCAAGAGGGAAAATAAAAGAGGGGGCCGGGAATAAATTAAAAGCGGTTTTAATCCGTTTGATTGCTGCTCGGTGCCACCTCAAGGATTGGAGTGTAGGGGAGTGAGTCTCCCTTCTGGGACCTGGTGCTCATGCGGAGAAGTACGAGGTGCGAGTGAGCGTGTCTCAAGCTTCTTCACAGCGGCATCAACCAACCTTGTCCGCGGCGGCGAGACGTGCAAGGTAGTCGGTTTCTCAAGGTCCTTTAACCAGCCTCCCTCCTCGATCAATTCCACTCAGGGACCCACCCTTCAACAAAACAGCGGCTGCTCTGCAGAATACATCTCCTGCACTTGAAATAATCACTGTAGATTAAAGGTGCAGCCCAGGCGGAGTATTTGCTCTGACAGTGTTTTATTTCTCTCTCACTCTCTCTCTGTCTCTGCAGCACTAAGGTTTCACCTCTGATCCGAGCTCCGATCCTCTCTCTCCGGTCTCTCTGTACCTTCTGATTAATTCCCCATGTGTCCTTCTGGGACGTACAGAAGATACACACACACACAGAAAGAGAGAGAGAGAGACAGCAAGGTAGAGAAAGAGGTGTGACAGACTTCCCCCACCCTTGCCAGTGGTGCCAATTCGACATCCGAGGAGAACTGCCTGGAACCGTACGGGGTGCTGCAGCCTGGTATCACAGCAAGTGCACGACCCCTTGACTGCTCCGTCCTGCCCTAGCAAATCAGCCCCCGCTCCCTCTCAACATTAGCCCCCTACAGCACCGACTGGGCTCCGCAATCTCAGGGCAGCAGTGACATGAAAGCCGAGCGAGAGATTTAAAAAAAACACACGCACGGACAAAATCATAGGATTGTAAACTGTCTAAAACAACTCAAGAACTATGCCCCTAAACAAGTTGCAAGAAATAATATTCATTCCAAGAATGAGAGAACTTTCCTGGAAGTTCTTTAATTTGAGAGCCACAAGAACTGATACTTTGCCTTCAGTATGACATCAGTCCTGAGCCGTCACATCCCATTCCTCCTTTCGTCTCTGTAGTAATTACAGATCTTTTAAAAAATAGGAACCTATTGTTGTAACCCCTGTCTAAAATGTCCAGTGTGTGGCAGTTAAGTGAGTTACTTTTGTTGAGCAACACAGTAATAAGAAAGGAAGGACAGAGTGATGGTCAAGACAGAGAGTAGAACAGAGGCCGATAAAGAGAAAAACACAATTAATTAATTAAACAAGGAGCAGGTGGAATGATAAATAAAGCAGGAGCAAAGCAAAGAGACAAATTGCAAAATAACACAGAAAGTAGAAGCAGACAGAGAGGACACTAAATGAAAGAGGGATTAGAGGCAGACAGGCAGAACACTAAATGAAGCAGGGAGTAGAGATGGAGAAAGATGCAAAGTCAGAATGAGACAGTATTAAATAATACAGGGAGCAGCCACAGACACAGGCAGATCAGAATTAAAGGCAGTGTAAAAATAAAATGGGGGGGACAGACAGCAAGACCTGAGGTCAGACAATAAAAGGTAAAGTAGGGAGAAAAGAAGTAGATAGATAAACAAAGGCAGAGAGAGGGAGACTAAATGAAAAATAAAACAGACAGAAAACTGACAGACGGGAAGAAGGGCAGAGAGACAGACAGAAAGAGGCAAACAAATAAGTCGACAAAGAGAAACTTACAGGGTAGTCAGAACTGCAGAGACACCGGAGTTAGAGGACATCAGACTCTTTGCTTTCTGAGCCAAAGACTGAACATTTCAGAAAGTTCATGAATATATATAAATTCTTCAAAGGAAATTAATTGATCATTTCCCCGTCATCTGGTGCATTCAACTCACTGTCCCCTACTCATAATAATCAATCTTAAATGGTTTTTGATCCACTGATGCATTTGGCATTAAAATATTAATTGTTGATGATGAAATCAACAAATCATCTTCATTAATGGGAGAGTTGTATTGCCTGTACAAAATGGGAAATGTATTTTCATAATTCATTCAATTAAACATGCCAGGGACTGTTTGAGGCCTATAGATTAAGGAAAGAGTTTTTGCTCATTTATGCCAGTAATATTGGCATAATCCAGTTGGAATTAACTGAATCAGTGTAAAAATCTGGGAAATCTTAGACATCAGTAAGCTACACCTAAGGCCATTTCTATCTGTGTTGTCAGAACACATGTATGTAAGTTGAACTTTCAAGTTACCTGAATCTGATTCCACTCATAAAGCTTTTGTTTTGGTTTAATCATGGGACAAGCACATCACTGGCTAGGCCAGTATTGCCCAGAGGGGAGCTAAGAGTCACATATAGACCAGACCAGGTAAGGACAGCAGTTTCCTTCACATTAGTGAACCAGATTTCTTTCTCCCTCCAAACATTCAACAATTGATTCAGATGTCATCATTAGATTCTTATTTCCAATTTTTTTTTATATTCAAATTCCACCATCTGCCATAATGGGATTTGTACCCAGGTCTCAGAACATTACCCAGGTCTCTGGATTAACAGTCCAGCAATAATACCATTGGCTATCACCTCCCACTGCCCACAACCCCAAGTCAAAATACCAAATAAATTCATTTTCTCAAGTGCACAACACAACTAAGCAAATTTAAGATTATATAATTTTTCATTTTACTGAGAAACTTACTAATGTATATAAACTAAATTACTACATAGTTTTAATTATTTTAGCGATTTAAAAGCAAGTAAGTCATAGGTGGAGGATTGGACACTGAGTGAAAATGCTTACTTTTGGTGATAAGCCTATTTTTATCTGCTTTAATAAACTGCGACAGGCTCCCATTCTCAAAGACATTAATATGTTTTGCCATAGGAAAAAAACAGAAACAATTTCATTCATTTACACTGGCCACCTTTACTGCTTCATGGAAGATTTTATGCTTGTGAGTATACAAATAAATTTTAGCAGAAAGGTGCAATTTTAAAAACATCTCAGGCACAATTTCCCAATTATCCCCGATGTAACAATCTTTAAGAATATATATTAACGTTAATTTTAGTATCTATAATTACTATCCAAGGCTGTGTGCATGTAGGAAAAGGAATAGGTCATTCAGCACCTTTGGTGTACGTCAGTATTCAACAAGATTATAGAAACCAAAAGAACTGCAGATGCTGTAAATCAGGAGCAAAAACAAAGTTGCTGGAAAAGCTCAGCAGGTCTGGCAGCATCTGTGGAGGAGAAAACAGAGTTAACGTTTCGGGTCCAGTGACCTTCCTC
>JAHRHZ010000093.1:5724216-5738625 GCA_024137785.1 Ginglymostoma cirratum | reverse complement strand
AGGAAGGGTCACCGGACCCAAAACGTTAACTCTGTTTTCTCCTCCACGGATGCTGCCAGACCTGCTGAGCTTTTCCAGCAACTTTGTTTTTGTTCCTGATTTACAGCATCCGCAGTTCTTTTGGTTTTTATTGAGGAGCAGACATGTTGTCAATTCACTAAGGCATGTAAAAAAAAATAAAAATTTGTTGATTTTAAAGGTTTTAACTACTCCAATATTAATTGAGATAATCATAGTTTAAAAGACTTAGAAGGGCCAAATGCCTTGAAACGTATGCAGGAGACCTTTATTTGTGAACATATAAATGGTCCAACAAGGAACGGTGCAGTGCTGTACTTAATTCTAGGGAATGAAGCTGCATAAGTATTCAAAGTGACAGTGGGGGAACATCGGCCACAACACAGTATGTTTTAATTTTGTTACGTAAAAGGACAAAGATGGTCTGCAAAAAAGGGTAGGGATAAGGCAGATTTTATTAAAATACGGCAGGATCTGGCCAAAATAAACTGGGAATGCTGCTTGAGGATTGATGTACAACAGAACAGTAGGAATAGTTCAAAAAGGTATTGGAGACAATACAGGTCCAACATGCTCCCCTTAGGATGAAATGTAGAAGCAATAAGCCCAGAAAACCCTGGATGTCTAGGAATATTCAGAACCAAATAAAAAGGAAAACAGAGTTGTACAAAGAGAGTTAAATACCAAAGGCCCAAGAGGAGTATAGAAAGTGCAGGTGGATAGGTGGACAGGGTGGTGAAGCGAAAGTTTGGCAGCTTGTCTTCATTAGTCAGAGCATTGAGTACAGAAGTTGGGACATCATATTACAGCTGTACAAGACATTAGCAAGGCCACATTTTGAATACTGTGCACAATTCTGGCCACCCTGCTGTAGGAAGGATGTTATTAAACTGGAAAGGGGAGTAAAAAATTGCATAAGGATGTTACTGAGACTGGACGGTTTGAGTTATAAGGAGAAGCTGGAGTGTAGGAAGCCGAGGGGTAACTTTATAGAGGCTTATGAAATCATGAGGGGTATAGATAAGATGTTAGACAAGGTCATTTCCCCAGAGTAAAGGAGTCCAAAACTAAAGGGTATAGGTTTAAGATGAGAGGGAAAAGATTTAAAACGGACTTGAGGGGCAACTTTTCTCACAAAAGGTGGTGCGTATATGGAATGAGCTGCCAGAGGAAGTGGTAGATGCAGGTACAGTTACAATATTTAAAAGACATTTGAATGGGTAAATGAATAAGAAAGGTTTGGAGGGATATGGGCCAAATGCAGGCAAATGGGACTAGTTCAGTTTAGGAAACCTGGTTGGCATGGATGAGTCAGGCCGAAGAGTCTGTTTCCATGCTGTATGACCCTATGACTCTATAGCTCAAGAGATCAATTAGGGAAAGGAAAGAGGGGGCATGAGAAAACACTAGAGGACAAGATTATGGAGAATCTCAAGATTTTCTATAAGTTTTCTACAAGTATCTCAAGGGGAAGAGAATAACCAAGGAAAGAGCAAGGCCTATTAAGGACCAAAGGAACAATCTGTGCGTGAAATCGGAGGACCATTGGTAGAGTGTTAAATGAGTACTTCATATCTGTCCTTATTTAAAAGGAGGAGCATGCAAGTACAGAATTCAAGAAGATGGACCATGAAGTACTTGAGCAGATTGATTTAAGAAATGAAGAGGTATTGGAGGTTTTGGCAGATTTCAAAGTGGACAAATCTCCAATCCCAGATGGGCTATATCCCAGGCTAGTGTGGGGGATGAGGAAGAAAACTACAAGGGTCCTGACCCAAATTTACAAATAGTGTCTGGCAGCAGGGGAGGTGCCAGCGGACCAGAAGGCAGCTTACCAATGAGTCTCACATCAGTGGGCGGGAAACTATTGGAGAAAATAGTGAACATGAAAATTAATCTCAAATTAGAGAGGTAAGGTTTGATCAGGGATAGTCAGCATGGCTTGTTAGAGGGAGGACTTACCCAACAAACCTGGTTGAATTTTTTGAGGTGACCAAGTGCTTGAATGAGGGTAGGGCAGTTGATGTAGTTTATATATATTTCAGCAAGGCCTTTGACAAAGTCCCACATGGAAGACTGATAAAGAAGGTAAAAGCTCATGGGATCCAGGGTAATTTAGCAGTTGGGTCCAAAATTGGCTTAGTGGAAGGAAACAGACTGTGATGGCAGAACGCTGTTTGTGTGACTGGAGCCTGGAGTGCAGTAACATACCACAGGGGATTGTTGCTGGGTGCTTGGAACAATCATAAATAATGCAGATGACAGTGCGAGGGGATAACGCGAAAAGTTTGCAGGTAACACAAAGATTGGCGAGGTGGTTGACCGTGTGGAGGAAGCTGGGTTGCAGGGTGAGAATGGCAAATTTTCTTCTCTAAAAGGCATTAGTGAACCAAATCGGTTTTGAATAATAATTTATTACCTTCACAAAAAATCACAATTGTTTATTGGTTCATATATCTTTAATTTATTGAATTCAAATTGTTTGTCTGCCAGAGTGGGATTTCATCTCATGACTACATTAGTCATTAGTCTTGGCCTCTGGATTATTAGTTCTATCACATAACCGTTATGCTAATACACTTTGTATTTGGGCCTGATCTTATTCTTTCTTTCTGATCACTACTTCTACAGTCACACGGGGCAAACGATGTGCTTCAAAATCAGTTCTGCTGCTACCTATAGTCTGTAATAAACCACAGGTCAATCTGCAGAGTGCAACTGCCTCAAATCAGGCCTCCCATTTAAAAGCACAAGTGTGTATATAGTAGTATTAAACCATCTTTAAACACTGGGAAAGCCCTGTACATGGGAGCTATAAAAAATACATTTACACTACAATTGTTAGCTTGGCTCAGTTGCTAACACTCCTGCTTCTGAGTTGGAAAGTCCTGTGTTCATACTGTTGAGAATACTTGCTTATATTTATGATCAGCTTCCTGTAGTGAAGAAACAGTTGTTTATATTTGTATTTGTGATGATACATCTGGTCTTTCACGTTAAATGCGTATTGCCACAGTTGCCATGTGGACTCTTATTGAGAGTGCTGAAAGCTCTCCAATGCTCAGCTCTACCAATGATTTAGCAGTTTTATCAAAGTGAAATTTAACTTTCTGTTGCTTCACCTTGATTTTGCTACTCTTGCCTGTTAATACTTCTGAGTTCAATAGCTTTTTATATTATTGGAATATTACTTTGGGTGCATTGTGACATTAATCCTTGGATTGGATAACTCTCCATGACTTCAGTAGCTGTGTTTCTCCACTCAAGAGTTGTAATTTATAAGTCTGTACTGAATTTGTTAATTATCCCTTTGAAGATTTTCACTGTTTTCGCAGCCTTTCCATATAATTGGGTGCATGTGGAGATCGTGTCTGTTGTTGAATTTCCCAATCATTTATGAAGCATCTGAATTCTTAACTCGTTAAGAATTCTTAATTCATTAATTGAGGCCCTTCTCATTCATAATAATATCTGGAATTCTGTAACTGAAGTGTGTTTTCACTTGCCTCTAAGCCAGAAGGCCTGGGATCAACTCTTACCTCTTTCAGGGGTGTCTAATAATGTCTCTGCATAGCTTGATTAGAAAATCTTTATATTTGATAGGGACAAGGTGATCACTTCCTCCAAGAGTGAAGAGATCTTTTCCAAGCTTCATATGTGGTCTCTCTAGGATGGCTTGTGTCATAGATGGTTCTTTAACTTTCTCAGCTTAGTATACAAGAATGGCACTGGCTAATGTAGTCTTTAATTTCATTGCTCATGTTTAGCAATAAGAGGACTCCTGTTGTTTTCCTCAAACTGAACTCAATTTCTTGATGCCTTACATGAATCTGCTTCAGCATCTATTTTCTCATCTTCTTAGAGATAATGACTCCATATCATTTTTACGATATACCATTTTTGGCCATCATTTCACTTCTCTCATCATGACGGGTAAATCAGGAAAAGAGAGTCAAAAAGAAAATCAGAAACCCCATCTTGTTCATTGTTCATTGACAGTGGCAAACTGGTCAGTTAAAGGGGCACTTAGGGATGGGCAATAATAGCAGCCTCAGCTAGCAATGCCCACTTCCCATGAATGAATTTTTAAAAAAGTACATCTGTTTCCCTTGCTTGTATGTCTCATTCAGGCAACATCTCTGTAAACAAAGTAATATTGTTTGTGGATATTGCGGAGGATGCTTTGAAGTGGTTTCTGGTCAGACTCCACTTTCACTTTATCCATCCAAAACAAGTATTGATTAAAACCCTCACAAGCAAAGATAATAGCCAAGCACGTTGCATCAATTTGTGTTTAGTGTCAATTAGTTTGCGTTCTCTCCAGGAATGTAAATTTAGCTGATGTTCTTGCAGAGAAAGAGCTGTTCCATGTCCTTCTTGCTGTCATAACACTAAGTTGACTTCACCATTGATTTTATAGAACATCAACACCAGCATTATCATCAATTGCTTCTGCAATAACTTCACAAAGGCTGGTATCCCGTCACCAAGTCACCCTTTATGGTCTAGTGCACAGTAAACTGGCTGTGGCTAGCCAGCTCAGAGTCAGCCCTCAACTGAAGAGATTCTAATCTCCTGGTTATACTTTGTTTTCTGAGGAGATTCTAATTCCTGGTTATATTGGTCAGCCAAGGCTTTCCTGATTGGCCCGGGTTAACAACCCCAATCAAGGACATTGTAGTTAAAAAGGTCAACCTGGTTCCAATCACTACATCCCTCCCCCATTAAGTCCAAGGATGTAGGTCTGGTCTTTTGCTTGTAGCTTCTCATGTAATGCTTTCACCCCAGGTCCAGTTCCTCTGAGCGATGAAGGTAAGCGTGCCAAACGCCTTTTTAACCATCATGCCTGTCTGTGACACAAAGTTTAAAGAATTATGATCTTACATATCCTTCTCCACAGTAAACACTAATTCAAAATTCTCATTTAGTGTCTCCCCAAAGACCTGCGGTTCCACACATTGGCGGCTTTGCTGATCTTTAAGGGGCCCTATTATCTCCCTAGTTACCCATTTGTCCTTAATATATTTGTGGAATCCCTTTGGATTCCCCTTAACCCTATTTGCCAAAGCTACCTCATGTCCCACTTTTGCCCTCCTGATTTCCCTCTTCAGTATACTTCTACTGCCTTCATACTCTTCTAGGGATTCACTCGTTCTCTGCTGTCTATACCTGACATATGCTTCCTTCATTTTCTTGACCAAAACCTCAACTTCTCTAGTCATCCAGCATTCCCTACACCTACCAGCCTTGCTTTTCACCCTAACAGGAACATATTGCCTCTAGACTCTTGTTATCTCATTTTTGAAGACTCTGAGATTTCCTCTACACTAGATGGAAGGAGAGCATCTGCAGTTTCTGCTGGGTCTCAGGGGCCAGGTATGTTTCGCTTCTGCCCCGCTTGCGAGGTTACAGCTTTCGGGTGATCCAGGTGTTTGTTCAGGGCTTTGTAAGTCATTGGACCTGACCTTGCATCAACCTCACCTCATACCCATACAGGGTGATTTCCATGGTTCTTGCACCAAGCTTCATCACTGAATTAAATTGTCTCTCTGGCTGAGAGGTGTCAGCTGGATAGCATTGGCATTCCTGCTGCCATTTCACCCTCCCCCGTAGGTCTGGAAATATCAGGTTTAAACCAATGTGGAGTCTTCCTGCCATCAGCAACTCTGCTGGAGCTATCCCTGTTGTTGCATATGGGGTGGTCTTATAATCGAACAGGAACCAGGACAGTTTGGTCTCAGGTGATGCTGTAGGCTACTTCTTTAAGTCTGTCTTTAACTTTTGGACCACAGTTTCCGCCAGACCATTGGATGACGAATGCTATGGAGCTGTCCTTACATGCCAAATGTTTTTGGGACTTTAGGAAACATTTGAATTCCCTGCTGCTAAGTGATGTCCCACTGAATGTGACCAGTACCTCCGGGAGTCAATATGGTGCAAACAATGTTCACAGCTTCTCAATCACCACCCCTGAGTTTGCTGAATGAACTTGATGCATATCCAACCACTTTGAATGGGTATCCACAATGACCAGGAAGATTGAGCCAATGAAAGGACTGGCATAGTCGACATACAACTGAGTCCAGGGTTTACCCAGCAATTCCCACGAATGTGGAGGTGCTGCTGGTGGCAGTTTTTGTCCTTGTTGGCACTCTGGGCACTTTCTAGCATCTTCATCTTGGAAACCCCTGATGACCCCAGGTGGCATGATGGCTCAGTGGTTAGCACTGCTGCCTCACAGAACCAGGGACCCAGGTTCAATTCCACCCTTGGGCAACAGTCTGTGGGGAGTTTGCACATTCTCCCTGTGTCTACATGGGTTTCCTCCAGGTGCTCTGGTTTCCTCCGATGGTTCACCAAAGATGTGCAGGGTAGGTGGATTGGCCATGCTAAATTATTCATAGTGCCCAGGGATGTTTAGGTTAGGTGGGTCAGACATGGGAAATCATGGGTAGGGAAATGGGTCTGGGTGGGATGCTCTTTGGAGGTGCTGTGTGGACTCGTTGGTCCAAATGGCCTGTTTCTACACTGTAGGGATTCTATGATTCAATGACTTTGGTGGAGTTCAGCCAATATGTGGCAGTGACCTTTACTCAGGACAATAAACCTGGCTTCCCAAAGCAATATACCATCCTCTATGGTGATCTGGTCTCTATCCAGAGAGGTTTCAATCCTGGTTGCAATGACCCACTACCACCAGCTGTTTTAGTTTCACTAGGACAGAATCTTTTTGTGTCCACAGTCGAATATTGTCCACGGTGACTGGAAGGTTGTCCAGGAAGTTTAAAACCAAAATGGACTCTTCTGGGGAGGTATCACCAGTGGAGGTAACTCAAGGCATCTGCATTAGCCACTTTGCTTCGTAGACAGTGTTACAGCTGTTCTTGTACTTGCTGAGAATAAGGCCCCACGCTGAATTCTATGGGAAGCTACGGGCTGCACAGCCTTGTCTTCCTTCAGTAGCCCTAGCAGGGGTTTGTGATCTGTTACTATCATAAATTCCTGTCTGGACAGGTACTGGTGGAACCTCCTCACACCAAAGACGACTGCCAAACCTTCCTTCTCTATCTGGGAATACTTGATTCGGCATCAGCCAAAGTCCGGGAAGTGTATGCTGTGGGGTGTTCCTCTCCGTTGGGCCACTGGGATCCAACACTACCCCAATACCATACGGGCAGGGATTGCATGTCAGCACTACCTCTCACTTTGGATCGTAGTGGACCAGCACCTTAGATGACGATAGCCACTTTTTCACTTCCCTAAAGGCTACTTCTAGGAATAGCAGGTGTAAGGGTGCCAAGATGAAGGCCAGGTTATGTATGAATTTTCTATAATAATTCACTAACCCAAGGAAAGACCTAAGCTTTCCGGTACGGACGTGGGAGCCGGGGTTCCTTCGATCGCCCTCATTTTATCCTTCAATGAGCGTAAGCAGTTTTGTCAACTCTGTAACCCGAGCAGGTCATTTGGAGTGCCTGGAACACAAGATTTTCCCAGCTAAAGCATACACCTGTCTGGGAGAAATGTTTAGGCGCCACATCTGAGTTCTCCAAGTGCTCTTTAATGTTCTTCGCTGTTATTAGTATATCATCCAGATAAATGGCAACCTGGAGTAGTCCTTGTAAAATGTTCTCCATGGTCTGCTGGAAAAAGCCATAGGCTGATGATACCTCAAATGGCAGTCTGTATATTGATATAAACCGTTATAACTATTAATTGTCGAGTAATTCTGGGACTCCTCATCTAGTTGCATTTGCAGCTAAGTGTGGCTTATGTCCAGCTTTGTAAAGGACAGCCCTCCCAGCCAACTTTGCATACGTGTCCTCTATGTGAGGGATTGGGTATTTATCCAGCTATAAGAAGCGGTTCACTGTTAGCTTGAAATCCTCAAAAAGGCAAACTGAGCCATCAGGCTTCACAATCAGTACAACTGGTGCTGCCCATTCCACAAACTACACTGGTTTGATGATTGCTTCACTCTCCAGCCTCCTGATTTTCACCTCTACTTTTGCCCACAAGGCAAATGGTACTGATTGGGTCTTGCAAAATTGTGGAATTGCTTCCTTAACTTTCCCAGAGGCACCACACACTAAAACATTTCACAAGGATTTCACTGAGGCAGCCATTTTCCAATCAAAAAATATTGAGCAAATCAAGGTGAATCCCCCTCTACCGGTTCTGCCCCAATAAGCTTGGACCCGAGCCTTTCACTGTTATCAGTGTTAACTGCACCAACTTGCTTTTCAAGGGAGACTGGAGCCAAAGCTGTGCCCTTAATTTGCCACGGTTCCCCAGTGTATGTTCTCAGTTTGGCTGAGGTCTTGCGCAAGCTTAAAGGTTAGATTCCCAAGCGAATGTTGTTAAAGACGGATTCTGTAACCATAAATACGGCTATACCGTTATCAACCTCCACAGGAACTGGGTGACCATTTAACCAAACATTAATTATAACTGGTTCCAATTTGGGTGTAACTAAGAAATTTAATTGTTCCAACCCAAAAGTAGGGGAACTTTCCAGCATGTGCACTCCCCGGGGTATCAGCCTACGAGTTTGCCTACTCAAGTCAGACCTTGTACAACTCCTTTGCTGTCTCAAGTCAGCATACCAGCAACAACTGCAATGGCTTGCCAACACAAATCCTGAAGAATTGTTTAGTCACTTGGCCGAGGCCTGGCTTTGTTGTGGGGTTCTGCTGTGGGCTGGCCTCATGTCTCTCTGCTCAGGATATGCCCTGGGTGAGGCTCTGCGATTGTCTACACTCATGTGTTGTTCCCTGAGCTCAGCTGGACAGGTGAAGGTGTCCACTTCCATTGGGATTCCCAGTAACTCCCATTTTCCACTTGCTGCATTTTCTAATGACAAAACTAGTTGAGTGCTTCTTTGAATTCCAGTTAGGCTTCAGCTTGTAGGCGCTTCTGCATCATTAATCCCACAAACCAAACAATCTCTCAGCATCTCATTCAGGGTTAACCCAAAATCACCTGCCTCTGCCATAATCTTGCCAAAAATCCTGATATGGATTCACCCTGTTCACTAACAGCCGAATAAAACCAATGGCGTCTCAGGATTAGATGAGGTTCAGGGGTCATTCACGGGATGACGGCATTGGTGGCTAGGCAGCATTTATTGCCCATCCCTAATTACCCAAAGGGCAGTTAAGAGTCAACAACATTGCTGTGGATCTGATGTCACATGTAGGCCAGACCAGGTAAGGATGGCAGTTTCCTCCCTTAAAGGACATTAGTGAACCAGATGGGTTTTTCCAACAATCAACAATGGATTTGTGGTCATCATTAGACTGTTAATTGCAGATATTTATTAAATTCAAATTCCACCATCTGCCATGGCAGGATTTGAGCCCAGGTCCCCAGAACATTATCTGAATCTCTGGATTAACAGTCCACTGATAATACCATTAGGCCATCACCTCCCCCTGTCAACCTTTGGAATGTTTTAGTGTCTGGTGCCTCTGGGAAAGTTAAGACCCTCATAACTGAAAATGTTGTGGGTCCACATGCAGTCAGAAGGATTACTCATTGCTTTTCATCTGCCCCAATATCATTTGCTCAGAAAACATGTGACATTCTTTCCATATCCTGGGCCCAGCCTTTGACAGCAGGGTCAAACAAGTCAAGTTTTCCAAATAGAGGAATGATAGCAGAAATACTTACCCCAACTCCAAGATGACAGTTGCAAGTGAACGTTCTTCAGGTACATCCTGTTTTTCCCTATTGCCACTGAAATAACTGCACAGAGGCCAATGTCCTATCACCAAGTCACCCTTTATTTACTTGGGCACAGTACACTGGCTGTGGCAAACCAGCTCGAGGCAGTCCACTGAACTGAGCAGATTCTAAATCTCCTATTTAGATTCCTTATTTTGCCCAGCACCCATGTGTGTGTGTAGGTGCAAGACACAGTGAAAACAACAGGCGTGGAGATAACTTTATTAACATAACACCACCAGGAAAAACACACATGTGATGAAAAGAACCAGCATCAAGCAGAGACCCTGGGGGCAAAGCCTACGTGAAAGAAAAAGTGAGGGGGGGTGGGTAGGGATCAAATCAAAATAGAATCCGAGGGGGAAGAAAAGCACTCCACACCCCATGGTCTCAGCCTCTTCCAAAAGGTATCGAGAATATTGGTGCACACTGCATGCTCCTTCTCCAGAGACACCTGGGCATGGATGTAGCCGGGGAAAAGGGGCAGGCAATTGGCCATAACAATCCAGTCCAAGGCCAGCTGCCTGGACCTATTAATGGCCAGCTTGGCCAATCTCCTGGTTGTATTTTCTTTTCTTCTTCCATTCATTTTCCTTTTTGTTTTTCTTTTTTTTTAAAAATTCTTTTGTCCACAACAGAGGAGATTCTAACTCCTGATTATATATGTTTTGCCTTTTTTTTCTCTTTTTCTCATTTTTTTTTCTTTTATTTGTGCCAGTGTGAGACACTGTGAAAAAATACAAGGTGTGCAATTAACTTTATTAACTTACCACCACCAGGAAAAACACCCATGTGCACCAAGCATCAGTATCGAGCACAGCCCCCATAGGGACAATGCCTATGTGAAAGAAAAGTGAGGGGGAGGTTAGGGATCAAATCAAAATCGATTTCGTGGGGGAAATAAAACACTGCATAAAGTGCCATGCCCACTTCACCCAAAAGGCATCGAGGGTGTGGGTGCACATAACCCCCTCCACGGCCTGCTGCCTGGACCTGTTATTGGCGAGATTGGCCAATCTCCTGGCTTTTTTTTTAACAACTCCAACCAAGAACCTCGTAGTTAATAAGGTCACCCTGGTTCCAATCACTACAGTTTTATTCTGGAGCAATCTGCTTCTTGTTCTATGCCCCAATATCACTACACATCTGTAACAGTACAGATTTGTAAAAATATCATTATAATGTTCTAGGAGTTGCTCAGCAGTCAATGGCTTAGCAGCCTGAAGAATGCAACAAATCTCTTCTGAAATGAGTAGCTTTACCACTCCAAGCTTTACACTTGCTTTGGACTAGATTTTGCTTAACACCTACAATCTGGAACTCAGGATCTTCATTCTTACCATTAAATGGGGCTCTCAGCTTCATTTATTCTCTTGGGACATGTATCATTCCATTGTACAGCCTCAACTGTATATTTGATGCCTCCACTTTTAGGGTCACCAGCCTAATCCATTTTACAAAGCTCTGTGAAGCTCACAAAGTTTCACAAAGCACCAGTGTGTATCTGACACTTCACATTCATTTGATGCTGTCCTATTGCAGTCATTATTCTAACAATCACAGGGGAAATCATGTTTAACTAATTTGCCTGATGTTTTTTGAAGAGACAACAGAAACACTCAGTGAGGGTAGCACTTTTGATGTTGTGTACATGGATTTTCAGGAGGCATTTAGTACAGTGTCACACAATAGATTTGTAACAAAAATTATTGGTCACAAAATAAAAAGGTCAGTTGCAACATGGATACAAAATTAGCTGCATAATAGGATACTAGATACTTTGCAGGCTGGAGGAAAGTTTGTAATGGAATTCCGCGTGGGTTGGTATTGGAACCTTTGCTTTGACTAATATTCATTAATGATATAGATCTTGGTGTGCAGGGGGATATTTCAAAGTTTACACATGACAAAAAAAGCTTGGAAGAGTCATAAACTATGTAGACAGTGTCAAACACACTAAGGACATTGTTCGTGGCTTGTGCAGGTAAGTGGCAGATGGAATTCAGTACAGAGAAATGTGAGGTAATGTACTTTGGTTGGAAGACCACGGAGAGACAACAAAAAAGGGTTACAATTTTAAGTGTGACACAGGACCTGAGTGTATATGTGCATAGATCATCGAAGGTGGCAAGACTGGCAGAGAGAGCAGTGAGCAAAGTAGCAGTATCTTCAGCTTTATTCGTAGGGACATAGAGTAAAAGAATAAGGAGGTGAGGTTGAACTTATATAAGACACTTGTTGTTAGACCTCAGCTGCAGTAATGTACAGTTTTGGGTAACACATTACAGGATTGAATGCATTGGAGGGAGTACAGAAGTGGTCTACAAGAATGGTTCCTGGGATGAGGAACTTCAACTCTGAGGACAGATTGAAGGAGTTAGGACTGTTCTCCTTAGAGACAGGAAGGCTAAGAGGAGATCTGGTTGAAAGTTTTCAAAATCATGAGTGAGCAGGATTAAGTACGTATGGACAAACTGTACCCATTCATAAAAGGAAAAAGGGCAGGAAGGCATAGATTTAAGTGATCTGCAAGGGTGAAGAGAGGAAAATATTTTTCACTCAGCAGATAGTTAGGGTATGGAATACATTGAGTGGATGTGTGGCGGAGGTAGGTTCAAGAGGGTATCAAGATAAAAATAATGCGTAAGAGCATGGGGAAAAAGCAGGAGATCAGCCCTAGGTAATAATGTTCATTTAATAAGGTGATGCAAGCACAATGGGCTGAATGGCTTCCTTCTGCACTAGAGGGAGAAAGGTCAGAGGACACGCTATAAATATTGTGAAGGACATCATACAAAACAAAAGTAAGCATGTCCATTGTGGGAAAAACATTGCTATAACTGCAAAAAAACAGTGAATCACTGGACATACAAATTTTTAGCTGTAAAGAAGCAAAACAAGCCTATAGAGCTGGCTGCTTAGAGATATTAACTGATGATTCTGGTAAATCATTCAACACCATCCCACTGGTTGATATCACTAGGTCTAAAAGTGAAAAATTGTTTGTGACTGTAAAGAGTGATGATTGCAGAAGGAGAACACCAAATGGATGTTAAATGTCCTGCACAAAATGCTTTGTGAAACATTGTGTGTTTTAGAGATCTGTGTGAAGTTGTTCACAATACTTACCCAGAAGTGAAAGCTTTGAAGGTAAAGTTGAGGCTAAATGATGGAATGATATACATCCCAAGAAAAAGAATGAATCTGAGAGCTCAATATATTGGGAAGAATGAAGAAAGAAGTTCCGGATTGGGAACATTTATACAAATCTCAGCTGAAACAACTAACTAAAGCTTGGACGTATAACCCTGCGAGGGATTGGCAGTATCTCATAGGCCACTAAGCCAAACAGATCATAGCAAACAAAGATGCTTTCACAGGCCTTGGATGCCTTTCTAGTGAATATTAGCTTGAAGTAGGTGAAAGTGTGAGACCAATTCAGAATCTGCCAAAAAAAGATTCAGCCACCCTCATGCCCAACCTTAAATACAAACTGGAAGAGCTGGAAAAGAAGAGATTAATAAAGAATGTTACAACTTCTACAGACTAGATCAGCAGCATGGTGCCAGTGAAAATCCATGGAAAACTGAGAGTTTGCTTTGACCCAAATGTACTCAGTAAAACTTGGAAATGATCTCACTACTCATTGAAGAAATTATACCACAATCTGCCAAAGCAAAGGTCGTTACTACCCTTGATGTGAAAGATGGTTATTTGTAGCAGAATTCCAACTACATTCTGGTTGCCATTTGGCAGATTCAGATTCAGATTGTTGGGTAAGCCATTTGGCATTTCTACTCCAGAAGAACGTCAACACATACAGCATGAGCTTGTCAGTAATCTTCGCAAGTAGAATCTATTATGAATGATCTGTTCGTCTATGAATGAGGAGATGCAATTGAAGAAACCACTGTAGAATCAGAGGTAATGTTTTGTGTTGAATTTACCCTATCTCAGTTCTGCAAAAGGGTCGCTCAATCCAAAACGTTAAGTCTGATTCTCTCCACAGATGGTGCCAGACCTACCGAACTTTCCCACCAATTTCTATTAGTACCATAACAGTACTGATTAACATATCGCACATCTGTTTTATATACACATTTCAAACCCTTGAGCTGACAGTGGGTCAGACCATGCTCCCTGCGATATGACAGGTTAAATAAGTGCACATGTGTTACCTGTAGGGATCCCTCACCCTCAATAATTTGTCTCAGGTAAACCCTTGTCTGCTCAAGCACCTATGAACTATTAGTGCCGCAGACATCATTCCTGACTGCATTGATTTAAAAAGAAAACTTTCCAACAATCTGTTAATGGGGCATGCTTGACTCTCTTGTGCAGTGGCCAAGCTCTGAATTATCCATGTTTGTTGTTGATTCTTGAAGCTGTCTATCCTGGATCCCATGTCCTGCTTCCAAAATCTCTTTTAGACTGCAGTTGTCAAATTAATTGAATTTACTACAGAGGTCCATGTGCTAAGTGCTGCAGCAACATCATTGATCAGTCTACATTTCAGTTGACCTTTTCTACATACAGTGGGTGCAGCCATTAGTGATCTTCCACTGTTAGACCAAGCTGCCTGTGATGTCAGAAATAACAAGGTGTGGAGCTGGATGAACACAGCAGGCCAAGCAGCATCAGAAGAGCAGGAAGGCTGACGTTTCG
>JAHRHZ010000093.1:5661135-5694216 GCA_024137785.1 Ginglymostoma cirratum | reverse complement strand
TTCCTGCTCCTATGATGCTGCTTGACCTGCTGTGTTCATCCAGCCCCATGCTTGTTATCTGGTATCCAGTACCATTTGTAGCTTCACCAATGTCCTGTACAATAGTAGTAGGAGTTCTGTCCTCCATACCCTGCATTAAAGGTCACTATTTCATGGAATTTCCGAATACCTTTTATCATCTGCTGACCTATTGGATTCATGGATAATGGTTTATAGGTCAGTACCACAGGATTTTGCAATCCTTCTGCATTTACATAATATTCTGTTTTCTTATTTTTCTCACTAAAGTAGCCTCATATTTTCCCTTATTATATTTCATCCGCAACTTTTCAGCTCATTCACTCAACCTATCTACATCACTTTGCAGACTTCTCATATTGTCCTCAACTTGTTTTGCAACCTAACTTTGTATAGATCCTTTATCCATTCTACCACCTAATATATTGACTATGACTCCATATCTTGTGTACCATCTTTCTATGGGGCTCATCATCAAATGTCTTTTGGAAATCTAAACATACTAATCTACTGATTCCCTTTTATCAATCCCATTGATTAGAGTTATTTGAGAATGTAATTTGTCAAAAACAATTTTTCTTTTACAAAACCGTATTGGCTCTGCCTGATTATATTAAGATTTTCTAAATTTCCTGCTACCACTTCCTTAATAATAGATTCTACAAGAGTTTAGTTTGCTGCTTTTTGTCTTCTATCTTTCTTGAATACAGATGTATAATTCGTGGTTTTCCAAGTCACTGGAATCTAGGAAATTTTGGAAGTTTACAACCAAAGCATCTCCTATCACAGTTGTTTGTTACTAACAGTCCCCAGTAACAACTATTCACCCTCCCAGCCTGATCGTTAGCAACTCCTTTGTTTGTTGGTCTGCCTGTCTTTTGTGTGAATTGGGGTTGAAAACAAGTGTTTCAGGTTTAAACCGCAGACATTAATCAGCCCAACCTTGTTGCTTAACTTTCATCTCTGCAGAAGTTATTGTGTATCTAATAAATAGTGAAGCCTTTTGTTTAAGAAACCAAACTGACGCCTGGAAATTAATTATTTGAAAAGTCTGGGATTAGTTATTCTGTAGTCTGGTTAGGAACTATTGGAGTTTTGGAGTCTTCAATAGTTTAATTTTACAGTGTTGCAAATGGAGGTATAAAGGCTGATTTGGTTGGGCTGTCTGTATCCATGTCATTACAATTTCTTTGCTTGGTTTCTTTTGTTACCTCTTGTTAGGTCCATGTTCAGATGGTTTTTAATCATGGCTCACTTGGAATATTTACAGAGCCTGTTGAGCTAAGGATAATACTAACTTGTTTAAGGAACATCTTCCTGCAGCTTCATTTTGTCATGATGCTGCAAAGGAGAGAGCAAGATCATGCAACATTACACTATTTCATATAATGATGTGAACTGTGACTCACTAGCAAATCTCACTCATACTCAATTCCTTATACTATAATTATAAATATTTGTTTCTTCATTCCTTTTTTAACTGTGACAGAGAATTACTGAAGATATTTATAAGAGGCTGCCAATGTTCTTTTAACACAAAGAATAAAATATTCATTAAACAAGAAAAGCACTAACTAAACAAAAGGTTAGAAAAATCTATTACAGAAATCAGAAGAAGATTCAAGTTCCTTTGTATCAGCAATGTTCTTACAACAGCCAAACTTCAGCGAAGGGTTACCATTACCTTCATACTAAAACACTTCATTCTTTCAGGAAGTTACAGCTGTGAGTTCTTTTTGGCAAATTTTAGTGTTGCCATTTGAGCTCCCTCCTTCAGCAAGCATCTCTTCGGAGTCACTTAAAGTAAACTGTAAACTAAACTCACTCTGCTATAATATCAAAGAAATACAAGAGTTCCCTAAAATCAGTATTCAGCAAAGCTGCTTCCACTTTCTGGCACCCACAGACATAGATTGATTGACTTTCTGGATTGCTCTTTTTATTTCTGCATGTCACTGGACCCCTGTTGTTAGGCATCAGCAGTGTTTTTCTCTATTTTGTTGTGCACTGGACTATTCATCTCAATGGTTTAAAACCTCATTAAATTGCATGTAAAACAAACATCCAGACATATCTCAGAGCCCTGTAATAAAACTGCACTAACACCACCTGGCACCAATAGCCAGTTTAAATTAAATAGCATAATTCAGTGTTGTTAAAACTGGTGTGATAATCAGTACAGCTTTCAACCTTTCAAAAGCACTCTGACACACCTTTGACATTCATTCAATCTTTTTTCACTTTCTTGAACAAACTTGTTAAGGACCCATGACAGTGCTGAATTTTGGAAGGAACTTCTGAAGGAATTTGCTCATGCCTATGTACCCAAAACGATATCCTGTTTTGCCTTAGGATTTGAAAATCCAAGATAGCGCCTACTTTTGCTTCTCTAGGTACTACTCGGCCTTGTCATGCCTTGTGGACAAGATAAATTATTTTTGTGGTGATAAATTCATGTTTGGATATATTTATAATAAAATAGTCTCTTTATAACCAACCAAACAATTCAAATGTTGCAAATGCTCCTCCCAGGTTCAGTTTAACATGAACAAATCATTAATATATATAAAACAGTTATAATGCTAAAAGAAGAAACATTTTGTTGTAGCTTTCCTTGTTGCACACCGCAGGACAATGCACAAGAATACCAATTCAAGGGAAATCCAACATTCATATCGCATGGAAGAAGAGTGCTGATTGGTTAGCAAGTTGGCTATAGCAAGTTTGGTAGAGGTATTGCCATGAAGGATGCACTAATTAATGATGATGACAATTAACTACCAGATTTTAAATTTTAAACTAGGCAATTCAACTCTGTTGGTCGGGGATTGTGCTGAGAAATTAACCAGTGAATGGCTGTCATGCACTTTGTTGAGTTGAAACAGCCAACAGTACATATTCTTTCTGTCTGCAAAGAATAGATTCTTGTATTAATATATAGTTTACAGTACACACAAGTGCAACATTGTCATAAAATCCCTTAATTGACGTATTTATTAATCATTGAAAAGTTGCTGATGCATTTTTCATTCCAACTGGCATGACTTTACATTGATGAAGCCCATCCAGTTTGAAATCTAATATTTTACTTGCTGTATCAGCAAATAGAATTTGCTAATATCCTATTAACAAGTCCATTTTTGTAATGAATTATGTTTTTCTAATCCTCTCAATAACCCTCCAATCATGTAATGAGCCAGACTTTATAAAAGACCTTAAAGTAAGAGAACACTTAGGAGGCAGCGATCATAATATGGTAGAGTTCAGTCTGCGGTTTGAAAGAGAGAAGGCAAAATTGGACGTAATGGTGTTACAGTAAATAAAGGTAATTATAGGGGCATGAGAGAGGAACTGACGAAAATCGACTGGAAGCAGAGCCTAGCGGGGAAGACAGTAGAGCAACAATGGCAGGAGTTTCTGGGTGTAATTGAGGACACAATACAGAGGTTCATCCCAAAGAAAAGAAAGATTATCCGGGGGAAGATTGGACAGCCATGGCTGACAAAGGAAGTCAAGAAACGTATCAAAGAAAAAGAGACAGCCTATATAGTGGCCAAGAGCACTGGGAAATCAGAAGATTGGGAAGGGTACAAGAACAAACAGAGGATAACAAAGAGAGAAATAAGGAAGGAGAGGATCAAATACGAAGGTAGGCTAGCCAGTAATATTAGAAATGATAGTAAAAGTTTCTTTCAATACATAAGAAACAAACGAGAGGCAAAAGTAGACATTGGGCCGCTCCAAACTGATGCTGGAAGGCTAGTGAAGGGAGATAAGGAAATAGCTGAAGAACTTAATAAGTATTTTGCGTCAGTCTTCACAGTAAAAGACATGAGTAATATCCCAACAATTAAGGAGAGTCAGGGGCAGAGTTGAGTATGGTAGGCATTACAAAAGAGAAAGTGCTAGAAAAGCTAAAAGGTCTAAAAATTGATATATTTCCTGGCCCTGATGGGCTGCATCCTAGAGTTCTGAGGGAGGTGGCTGAGGAAATAGCAGAGGCGTTGGTTGTGATCTTTCAAAAGTCACTGGAGTCAGGGCAAGTCCCAGAAGATTGGAAAATCGCTGTTGTAACCCCCTTGTTTAAGAAAGGATCAAGTCAAAAGATGGAAAATTATAGGCCGATTAGCCTAACCTCAGTTGTTGGTAAAATTCTAGAATCTATCGTTAAGGATGAGATTTCTAAATTCTTGGGAGTGCAGGGTCGGATTAGAACAAGTCAGCATGGATTTAGTAAGGGGAGGTCGTATCTGACAAACCTGTTAGAATTCTTTGAGGAGGTAACAGGTAGGTTAGACCAGGGAAACCCAGTGGATGTTATCTATCTAGACTTCCAAAAGGCCTTTGATAAGATGCCTCACGGGAGGCTGCTGAGTAAGGTGAGGGCCCATGGTGTTCGAGGTGAGTTACTGGCATGGATTGAGGATTGGCTGTCTGACAGAAGGCAGAAAGTTGGGATAAAAGGCTCTTTTTCGGAATGGCAACCGGTGACAAGTGGTGTCCTGCAGGGTTCAGTGTTGGGGCCGCAGCTGTTCACTTTATATATTAATGATCTGGATGAAGGGACTGGGGGCATTCTGGCGAAGTTTGCCGATGATATGAAGTTGGGTGGACAGGCAGGTAGTACGGAGGAGGTAGGGAGGCTGCAGAATGATTTAGACAGTTTAGGAGAGTGGTCCAGGAAATGGCTGCTGAAATTCAACGTGAGCAAATGCGAGGTCTTGCACCTTGGAAAAAAGAATACAGGCATGGACTATTTTCTGAACGGTGAGAAAATTCATAGAGCCGAAGTACAAAGGGATCTGGGAGTGCTAGTACAGGATTCTCTAAAGGTTAACTTGCAGGTTGAGTCTGTGATTAAGAAAGCGCATGGAATGTTGTCATTTATCTCAAGAAGGTTGGAATATAAAAGCAGTGATGTGCTTCTGAGACTTTATAAAGCTCTAGTTAGGCCCCATTTAGAATACTGTGTCTAATTTTGGGCCCCACACCTCAGGAAGGACATACTGGCACTGGAGCGTGTCCAGCGGAGATTCACACGGATGATCCCTGGAATGGTAGGCCTAACATATGATGAACGGCTGAGGATCCTGGGATTGTATTCGTTAGAGTTTAGAAGGTTGAGGGGAGATCTAATAGAAACTTACAAGATAATGCATGGCTTAGAAAGGGTGGACGCTGGGAAGTTATTTCTGTTAGGTGGGGATACTAGGACCCGTGGGCACAGCCTTAGAATTAGAGGGGGTCAATTTAGAACGGAAATGTGGAGACATTTCTTCAGCCAGAGAGTGGTGGGCCTGTGGAATTCATTGCCACGGAGTGCAGTGGAGGCCAGGACGTTGGATGTCTTCAAGGCAGAGATTGATAAATTCTTGATCTCGCAAGGAATCAAGGGCTACGGGGAGAGTGCGGGTAAGTGGAGTTGAAATGCCCATCAGCCATGATTAAATGGCGGAGTGGACTCGATGGGCCGAATGGCCTTACTTCCACTCCTATGTCTTATGGTCTTATCAGATATGAATTACCTTTCGTAACTATGTTGACTTTGTGATCATCTATTTACCAACCATTGTGACTCAACTGGTTTTGATATCATTACAATAAGTGAGCTCCAGCTATTGTGACTCAATTTAATAATGTCATTGTCCATCATGAACTTGATCTCTTCAATCATTTGAACTAACATCTCTGGGGTAAATCTGCAAGGATGTTGCTTTATTGGTGAAACGTCCCTTACATTAACATCAATTTCCGTCACAGTTTACAAAAAGTGCTTTATGAGTTTATAATAATTTTTGTAAGTTACCTTGATAGTTGTCTGCGAGATACCATAATATTTCACCTAACATTTTAAGAACAATATATTACACAATGAGATTATTGGAGGGTGAATTTTGAGTTGTTAATTTCTCAGTCACTCGTGAATCATCCTGATATTTTTACTTCACTTCCAAATTATTCTTTTGGAAATAAATTTCTCTCCTGACTATTCGTCCTGTTGCAATATCACTTTAAATTATTAACATGACACTAACTGATTTTTCCTACTGGAAGAGTACTTTCTACATAGTTCACACATCATGAGTTCTATTTGATTTGGTAAGATTCAGTGGGTCTCCTACTTATCATTTTAGGTAGAGATCCTACACAATCTCTTAACACTCTGCCAAATGATCCTTTGAAAGCTAATATTAGAATTAAGGTGAAAGTTCTAACTGAGTTCGTAAGAGTCATACTGGGCCTCAAAAATTAACTTTGTTTCTCTCTCCTAATGCTGCCAGTCCTAATGAGTTTCTCCAACAATCTCTATGTTTGTTTCAGGTTTCCAGCATCCAAAATAATTTCAGGTTTCCTCCTTTTAATTGTGAATTATGACTAATCACTTTAACCATATCACCCTTGCAAGATACTGATATTATTTATCCTTAATTTCATCCACTGACTTTCTCAGTTTAGTCTTAGTCAAAAGTTTCAAATGATCAACTGTTACATATTCTACTCTCCCAGGAAAATCTTAACGAATCAAAGCCATTTTAAAATTCCAACTTGTGTAATACACTTCACTGCAACTCCTCTTCCTATGTTTAGTATCTCAATGTAATTGTTTCTTTAAAGTTTCACAGATTCCCCTTACATTCAACAAATTTTAATCCTGCATTATAATCGCAGCTGATGTTAATACTGGAAAAGGCATACCCCAAAAGAAACCAGCCTATTGGATCCTAACACTGTTCTTTTTTAACAGTGTAGGCCAGGTGCTGAACACATTCACAAGAGGCTGCCAATGTACTTATAACACAAAGAATAAAATGCTTGTTAAGAAGAGAAACATAAGCTACATCATATTAGACAAAATGAATGTTTGCAAGGATTCCATTACAAAAACCTGAAAAGGACCGAAATTCGTATTATTCCTTTCATCCCTGACTCAGGGTGCTATCGTTACAATTTCCTGTCAGAAGATTTCTCTGCAATCCATCTCGGCCTCCTGTAGAGGTCCCCAGCATCACAGAAGCCAGGCTTCAGCCAATTTCATTCACTCCTCATAAAATCAAGAAACGACTGGTGGTAATAGATACTGCAGAGGTAATGGGCCTGACGACATTCCGGCAATAGTACTGTACACCTGTGCTTCAGAACTTTGTGTCCCTAGCCAAGCAGTTCCAGTCCAGCTACAATACCAGCATCTACCCCACATGGGGAAAATTTTCTAGATGTATCCTGTACACAAAATGCAGGATAAATCCAAACGGGCCAATTACTGCTCCATCAACCTAATTGTGATCATTAATAACCAAGATAACCATCTTCAGCTGCTTCATCAATGACTTTCTATCCATCATGAGGTCACAAGTGAAGATGTCTGCTGATGATTGCACAATGTTCAGCACTAATCGTGACTCTCTTCAGACACTGAAGTAGTCCATGTCCAAATGCAGAAAACCTGGACAATATCCAGGTTAGGTTGACAAGTAGCAAGGAATATTCACTCCACACAAGAGTGAGGTAATGACCATCTCCAACAAGAAAGATCTAACCACAGGCCCTTGTTACAGAGATGTTACAATCACGGAATCCTCCGGTAACAAATTCCTGAAGTTACCATTGACTAGCAACTGAACAGGGCTAGCCGTATAAGTACAGTGGCAACAAAAGCAGGTCAGAAGCTAGGAATCTTGCAGTGAATAGTTCATCTCCCTACTCCCAAAGCCTCCCAAAGTCCAACATCTGCAATCAGGACTGTGATGAAATAGTTGACATTTTCCTGGATGAGTGCTGCTCCAACATCAGTCAAGAAACTTGACACCATCCAGGGTAAAGCAGCCCACTCATTCGGCATCCAGAAAAATTCACTCCCTTGTTGAAATCTTCATTATTTTAGTTTTATTTTTTATCATTTTTGGTTTGGAACTGTGAACTGAACGCTGAAGTTTATCCTTGGACTGTGTTGTCTTATGTTGATTCTTGCTCAAAGAATCCTTTAGACGTCTCAGATCCTTGATTCAAATTGATTGGCTAAATTGAAGTCTTACTGTTTTGATAACGAAACAACACAGCAGCTTGGCCCGCTAGCTGTACAGATTTTTGATACACATGTTTCAATTCAAATGCTTTCTGTGCACTTGCAAACTCACAAGCCCACAGACATTTTGTCTAAATCTCTAAGCCTAGAAAAAGCACATCATTTCTAAAGGGGCCACACACTGCTTTTCCTCCTAGCATTTTACAAACACCAAACTGTAACTTCCTGCTTTCCAATCCACAAGTAGTCTACCCAACTCCACAACACCTCCCCGCTTAAGAAAAGAAACAACCATCATTATGAAAAGATGGTTTCATTGTATTTCTTTTAAACATGAATTCCCTTATATTACTGGATCCATCAATCATTAATCTAGAGTTACACATTACATACTAATTCTATTTACATATAATATTGAACACTACTTTTTCTATCTTATAAAGACATTTTTCTTGTAAACCCGTGATAAAGCATCCGCGATAATATTTTCATGACCTGCAACATACACAATCTGTAAATCAAATGCTTGTGACATTAGACTCTAATGAAATAATCTGGTGTTCTTGTCCTTAAATCTTTCCAGAAATGTCAAAGGATTATCTGTGATGCATTGTTTACATTGCAGACAATAAAATATTGTAAGGCCATTATCAAACTCAATAACCCTTTTTCGATGGCTGTTCAAGCTCTCTCTTTTTCCCTGTCTTCACTCTCTTTTTCTTTATGTCTTTCCTCTGCTTGTAACCATAATTCAAGCTATTTCAGTTCCCCTTCTTTCTCTAACTCCAGTCTTTTAAGTTCCCTTTCCTGTTCAAGCTGCTTCATCTGCAATTGAATTCTAGCCATTTCCAACATTCTGATGGCCTTTCCAGGAAATTTTAATGTCAAGCTATTGCTGTAATTACTTCTTTTTTCCCAGACAAAGGCAACCCAAATTCCAGTTTGCCTGCCAATTGCAGCAGCTTTTCTTTGCTCACTATTTGTAAAACCCCCAAAGTCACTTCTTCCACCCCAAAAAAACTCTTATTGTTCTGAAAGAGCCATTACTCCCTTTTTGATTTAACCAACAAGCAACCCTTCCACTTCTCATCTTAGTTTTATTTAAAGATGTAGGATACTAGTCCCCAAGTCTGTTTAAATCTGCTGGGACCTTTTGTACCCTAAATCTATTCAAATCTGTCCAAATCCCATTCAGATCCATCCAGATCCTAGACATGAGCCCCCAAACTGTATAAAGCCGAGGTTGACCTCCATCTGATAACTAAAACCAAAACACCCAGACAGGAGAGCCTCGCCCTATAATCTGTTAAGACAGAGAGTGAAAATAGATGTAACCTGCTTCTCAGCAACTTCTAATGGTTAAATAAAACAAATCCCTGACACTCACTTTAGACTTAACAAGTAACAATTTATTTATCTAGCTCTAACAGTGAACCAATTAACTAAGCTATTAACAAACCGAATAAAACCCTTCTAACTGCAAACTATTCCTGAATACAACAAGCTTCTAATGGTATGCTGTTCCAATAAATACAAGTCCCACTTATATAAAATTTTTAAAAAAGACTTTAGTCTCTGAAAGTTACAGCGAGGTTACATTTTCTGGAATGTTCTCTGCCTTTTCCGTTGAATGTGCTGTCAGAAACGCCTTCTCCATCGAATTCCTCTGTCAGGAATATTAACGAGTTGTGCTGTCGGTACCTTTGATTTAGATAGTGCTTTCTCTAAAATTTAGAGAAGACTGTGAGAGCTAGCAATTCTCTCTTGAGAGCTGAGATCTCTTGCAGATGGCAGTTCACTCTCTTGCTCTTCCAACTGTCCTCTCCTTTTGTATCTTTGATGACATATAAATTTCTTACAATAAGATTGGTCCTATGTTGTCAAAACCATCAGATTTGAATGTAATAATTTTAAGTATCTAAGTGATTGTTTCAAATTGATTGGCTAAATTCAAGAATTGTTGTCTTGATATAAAACAAGATAGTGGTTTGACCTGCTTACTGTATGTTGTTTTGATGCAAATATTTTAATTGGAATGCTGTCTCTGCGCCTTCAAATCTACAAGTGGCTGCCCACAGACATTTTGTTTAAATCTTCAAGCATGGAAAAAACCCATCATCTTTTAAAGGGACCACACACGACTTCCCCCTCCACCCCTTAGCATTTTACAAACACCAACATCTAACTTTCTGCCTTCCAATCCACAAGTGCTCTACCCAACTTCACAATACTTAGCAACAACACCTTAACTTCCCTTTCGCTTTTTTTATGTACTGAACAGTTCCCCTCAATTCCTTAAAACCAAATTAAAATTAAATGTAAACAAATCTCTGGAATCTTCATCACCAAGCTCAAACAATTCTACAAATATGAAACATAAAACATCTTCCCACTCTTCTCACAGAAAATATGAAATACAATTTAAAGTTATATACAGCAATAATCCAGGATGCTGTCTTCGCAGCATCATAATTTCCCTTACTTCTACTGGTTATTCCAACAACCTCATTGAGATCGATATTTTTGAATTAGCAAGCTAAGCAGGTGGTACAGTAGCTCAGTGGTTAGCACTGCTGTCTCACAGTGCCATGGACCTGAGTTCAATTCCAGCCTTGGGTGACCATCTGTGTGGAGTTTGTACATTCTCCCTGTGTCCGTGTGGGCGCTCTGGTATACTCCCAAGTCCAAGGATGTGTATTGGCCATGTTAAATTACCCATAATGCACAAGTCAGCCATGCGAAATGCAGGGATAGGGTGGGGGTGTGGGTCTGGTTGGATGCTCTATGCAGGGTTGGTGTAGACTCAGTGCACTGAATGTCCTGCTCCCACACTGTAGAGATTCTAATTCCCCAAGATAAAATCAATTCCTTCTATAGAGATTGGTCGTATGACTCCGTCTACAACTTCTTCATTTACTAAGTCGTTCTTTAATCTAGCTCTATATATTGGGACCAATTTGTAACCTCCCTCTATAACTCCAATTAATACTTGTCTTCATCCAATGCCTCTGGAAAACAATATGCATCATCAGCTAACAGGCATCAAATGTACTTTTCTAGTTAAAAAGATTCCTCGCAGGAATCTGAATAATCCTCTGAGCTACGATTTCTTGCCTTCATTACAGTAAGATTTTCTCTAGGCAAATCACGTTGTCTTAATTCTCTGTGCCCAAATACTCAGTGTTTTAAATTCCATTTCCCTTTCCATTGCTCTTCCATTTCTCTTTTCATTTATCTTTGTTTTCTCCCCTCCCCACAACACTGTTAAAACTAAGACCTCGTATTTTCAGTTTATTCCCCTTTCTTTTCATTTTAGTACTTCCCATTTTTTTCTCCTCTCATTTCTTTTGTCTCTCTTTTTCTTCTCATTCAAGTCTTTTCATTTCTCATTCTCTTCTAATGAATGATTTTTTTGCAATGGTTTCCAGTGATGGCACATCAATTTCAGGTTTCCCTCCTTTTAATTCTAAACATTAGGTAATGATCTCAAGCATCCTATCCTGACAAGATCCTGCTTGCATTTTAACCTTTAATTTATCTGCTAACTCTGCAGTGTAGCTTCAGTCAAATATTTCAAATTATTTTTGTTATATTTTCTATTTCGAGAAAAGCCTAAGCAAAAGTCAAGGCCATTCTTAAATTCCAATCTGAGAACCACTGAGGGCCTTTTCTTAAAGATTCACAGATCATATTTAAATTCAACAAATTTCTATCCCAGAATGATACCCCTCTTCACTTAATTATGTTTAGAGTTAATGTTTCGGGTCTGGTGACCCTTCCTCAGAACTGATTTTTTCTTCACAGATGCTGCCAGACCTGCTGAGCTTTTCCAGCAACTTCTGGTTTTGTTCCTGATTTACAGCATCTGCAGGTCTTTCGGTTTTCACTTAATTATGATTCCAGCTGGTGGCAGTACTGGACAAATCAAAATCTGAGTGAAACCTGAGAGACTACCAATGCACTTCAACAAAAGCATGCAAGTTTATTGTGCAAAAGAAAAAAACACAAAGCTATATAAGACAATTTGGAAAGATCTTATCAAAAATAGCAATAAACAAGACAACACTTCTTCCCAGCAATATCCTTCGCAGTTAACCCTCACAAAGCATCATTCTTATTCTCTTTTTAATATATTTTACAAAGTCTCAAGCTGCTGCTTTTAGCTACAGAACCTCCATCTCCTCACCGTCAAGAACCCTGACATGCTGTGATGTTCCATTCTGTTGTCTGGAGGTAGTGGTGACCCTGTCACCCTATCAGGTGATAGAGAAAACTGCACACCATTCTTTCATCAGGCTTTTCTGTGGACGGCGTTGCATACAGCAATCCCACATAACAAAATATTGAGGTATTCAAGGATTCCCAACTGCAGTTTTTACTTCCTTGAGGAGTCAAGTAAACACTAAGTGTGTTAGACGGCATCCCATTATTAATTTCCCCAGGTGGTTGCTAATGAAATTTTGCTTGCCTTTCAACCAACACTTCTGATTTTTGGCCACTCAGTGCAGAGGGTGCAAACAAATCAGAGGAAATCCTCACGGCTCTGCTCTTGAGCAGAATTGGTTCTAAGCTAGCCATTAACAGGTTGATGAAGGGGCAACTGAAGGGCTGGTTCATCCTGACAACCCACCCCACTTTCAATAAATAAGTCTATATCCCATGTTCTTCAAGAAGGACCTTGTGGTATCCCCTGGCATGCTCATGGCCTTCAACAGCTTTTTTTTTTAATTTATTCACTCATGACTCTGGCTAGGCTAGCATTTATTGCTGATCTCTAATTGCCCATTAGGCAACTCAATGGTTGAACAACTATAACAGCCTCCAAATTTACATTTTGATTTGAATTTGTAAGTTTTAAGATTTTCTTTACTTACAGTGCACATTTAAGGACCATTGATTTGGTTTAATTTGTTTTAAAGTTTCTTTTAAATAGTAGCTGACACCATTCCATAGCTGGTCTTCTACTGTAGTGGTAGTGTACCTATGTCTAGACCAAAAGGTATAGCTTCAAGTTCCACCTCAGGATGCGATGACCATGAAGACATGTCATAACCAGTGCAAGAGCACTGATTAAAATAAATGTATTTCATGCAGAACTGAGTGGAAGGATATCATAGCCTGATTGACTGACATTTTGTGATATTTCAGGTCTACAAAGGAAAGGGAGCAAGGAACTTTCATTCAATATCTCATCTTCTGAATTGGCAATGGCAATCAATCACAGAAAATGCAAACTATATCAGTACAATTGCCATATTCACATACACAGACAAAGGATAGTAGATGTCTGGTACAGTTGGG
Source organism: Ginglymostoma cirratum (assembly GCA_024137785.1). Taxonomy (NCBI): domain Eukaryota; kingdom Metazoa; phylum Chordata; class Chondrichthyes; order Orectolobiformes; family Ginglymostomatidae; genus Ginglymostoma; species Ginglymostoma cirratum. Next base: position 5,680,874 of record JAHRHZ010000093.1, on the reverse strand, counting down.
TTACCGGGGCTGAGTGTTCCTATTAGCTCCTTTATTCTTCCATAACAAGGCAATGTTGGCAGTTCTTGGAGCAACATAAATTTGGTCAGTTGACTGTTATGCTTGGGAAAGGATGTTGTCAGGCTAGAAGCTAATCCAGCCAGACTAGACGCCCTCCAAGCTCCGGTGGTTCTGATGATGCAAACTGTCCTCTCAAACCCCTACTGCCATGTAGAATTGCTGAAACCCATGCTGGTTGTAGATCTGGCCAGGTATCAGACTAACCTATGGGAAAGCATAACCTAGAGTATCACTGGGGAACACAGCAGGAGTAAAGTGTCCTATTAATGCCTAAAAGTGTCCTGTTAATAGGATTCTGTGCTTTCATTTACTATTTTCAGGGATTTCCTGAAATCCTTTAAAACAGTAGCTGACATCGTTCCATAGCTGGTCTTCTACTGTAGTGGTAGTGTACCTATGTCAAGACCAAAAGGGAAAGGACCATGGCGCAGATGAATCTTGTATTTCTTCTTGCGCTCCTAAAACTCTGAAGAAACCAGCATCAAAAATTCCAACAAGAACACCAATAGCAAGAGGGAAATAGCTACCACTAGCTGCAAAACAACCTGCAGAGCATGAACGAGCAGAACAAGCACTGCCAAGTCAAAGGAGAGCTCTCACATTGAACATAATCTGCAGTTTTTGGTGCAGCTGCCTCCTGATGACTGACAAACAGCATAAAGGATGCCTCAGCATGTCCCGTGCCATCATCAGATGTATGCCAGCTGCTGGATGAGGACTTGCTGTGCATTCCCATCCTAGTAGCCCTAAAGGTAATAGTTGCTTTTGTCTTGTATGCCAGCAGATTGTTTAAGAGACCATTTGAAGACCTCCTTAGAGTTTCATAGATATCATCTCATAAGCATACCCATGAGGTTACTGATGTTTACTTCACAGAAGCTTGCTAATTCATCCTCTTTCTCCATCAAACAAGGAGTCACACAGCGAGGGGATTAGGATTTGAGGCCATCACTAATTTCCCGCAGGTTCAGTGTGCAAAATTACAACCACATTGTAATCGGAGTACTCTCTCATCAACCAGTAATTTTCATCAAGATAAAAAGGATCCTATTCTCTTGCTGTACAGAACATCAATAGCCATAACAGTCAGATAAAGCAGGTCTGTGCTAGCAATCCATGAATGGTCATGACTTTTAAATCGTGGACCACGCACAAGTGCCATGCTCTTTCAATGTCCCTTGATGCTTGCAGGATGGCTGCTGGGCAACAAGGACTAACCCCCTCCAAAAGCTGGCTTATGACACTTCTCTGAAACTAAAAGGTTGGTGATAAGGAGAGGTTCAGCATTGTGGAAGCATGTGCATGGGACATTTTAAGTGCTAACCGTAGGTCTCCTGAATATAAGGTTCTGACGCCTCGACCAGTCAGGTTGTGTACCCAAGAGTGTCCTGCTTTAAGGTGGTGCACTATGCCCTGCACAATCTTAGTCACCAAAGTGGGGGTGTCTTAGCAGAGGAGGAGATGCAGCAGAGAGAAGAAACCTCCAAGAACAAAGTCAAGGATGAAGATTCTGAGGTGCTGCAAAATAACCATGAAAGGTTAAGAAAGAAAAGGCAATGGTCCACTGAGCCAAAAAGGCCCAAGACAACATTATAGCAGCCTGCTTCCAGGATGACTGAGTTGCCAAAGGCATCTTCTGCATGGGTTCTGGTTTTATTTGCATAGTTGGCTGCTAGACCTCTGTTCGCTGTATTCAATATTCTACTTTGATTGAGATGGATTTTCAATTGTTTTCTCCAATGAAATGGTGGCTTTTTACTTTAACTCTGTTCTGATTTCATCACATCTAAAATATGCATGTTGATCTAGCCCTGGACCAACAATAGCACTATACTACTGTAATACATTGGGCACTTCTACAACTATATGCTCCAAGCTGTTTGTGCTAAAATGATTCTTGCGTCAAAAACATACAAGTCATATTAGATGGTAATATCCACCAGAATATAAACTAAGTTGCCCCAAATCCTGAGAGTGCTCCTTGTGTGCCTGACTCCTCTGTACCTTTGCAGTTCTGTAGAAGGTAGTGAACCTTCACTGTACCCCTGCAATGTGTCAGCATCTTCATTGTCAATACTTCTACTACTGTAGGCTACATAGATTTGAGCTGTTTTCTCCATTCACCTCCACAAATATAAAAGGTTGTCATTTGATATATTAGCGTGGTTTTAAGTACCCCATCTGCCATTGAGTTGCATGTGTAGGATCCAAAAATGGGCTGTCTCCTTTATCCACCTTCTTTCCGCCTCCCCCTCTCTTCCTATTTATTTCAGAGTCTCCTTCCCCTCCCCCATTTCTGAAGAAGGGTCTAGGCCAGAAACGTCAGCTTTCCTGCTCCTCTGATGCTGCTTGGCCTGCTGTGTTCATCCAGCTCTACACCTTGTTATATCAGATTCTCCAGCATCGGCAGTTCCTACTATCTCTGTAACAATTTTAACCCCACTGCGAAGCCTTTTCAAAGGATGCCTACCTTGAAGAAGTTACCCTCCTCCCTCTGGAAGGACGTCAGTGGATCTCTCTCCCACTGCAACCCTCTTGTAATCTCTTCGGCCCTGAAACTGCTCGACCACGTCCTGAAGCAAACCAGGTACTAGAGCCACATTGCCTTTCCGAGTACCTGCCTATGGAACCGAATCATCCCCAGTGGACTACAGTCTACATTCAGGCCTTCCCAATTTGGCCCCAACCGCGACAACTGCTACATTCAGAACACTGACATCCTTCAAAAACGTTTCTCCCTGCAACTTCTCAAACAGACACTCGCAGCAATGCGCCAGCATCTCCTGGTACTACAATCAAGCCTACCCCAGCTCAGAGCCTCCCTCTCCCTGGCCTGCAAAGGACCTCTCCTGCTTTTCATTCTTTGCAGGATCCACAACCTGAACTCACGATTCTACTCGGCTTTATTGGACACTAAAAATCGTAAGTACAGTAAACTTACTGGTGCCTGCCACCCAACACAAGCCTCCTCCACCCCTGAAATCCCCAACTCTACCCAGGACCTTCCTCACAATGTGCCTGCCGCCACTGGCCATATGGCCACTTTCAGAGCACCCACGGATTCCATGGATGATGTCACATCCGCCGCCACCGGGTACGCCACTTCCAGTACAGCGAACTCCATCGACACCGCTGCTGATGCCGCCGCCTCCGTTTTTTCCGAGGCCAACACCACAGACACCAAAGACGCCGCTGCCGCCACCCCCAGCCAACATTCAGGCCTTACCAGCCTACCCCACTCCGCCCACTGCCGACATCACTCTGCCCACCGCCTCCATAGCCAGCAGCTCCAGAGGAGGCAGTAGCACCCAGCCCTGCCGAGTCTTCACCATCCTCCCAGACCTCCCCTTTACTGAGGACAAACAGCCAGCCCTCAGTAAAGGGCTCATCTTTACCTCCCTCCACCCAAACATCAACGAATACCGCTCACGCTTAGACGTTGAACAGTTTTTCCACCACTTCCGCCACCGCGCTTACTTCTTCAACCGTGAGCCTAACCCTCCCCCGACTGACCCCTTCTCCTGCCTCCAACAAACACCCTCCTCCTGGACACCACCCCAAGGCCTCCTACCCTCCCTCGACCTCTTCATCTCCAACTGCCATCGAGACATCAATCGCCTCAACCTCTCCACCCCTCTCACCCAATCCAACCTCTCCCCCACAGAATGTGTAGCCCTCTGCTCCCTCCACTCCAATCTGAACCTCACCATAAAACCCGCAGACAAGGGAGGCGCAGTTGTGGTATGGCGCACTGACCTCATCATCGCTGAGGCCAGACACCAGCTCTCCGACACCTCGTCCTACCATCCCCTTGATCATGACCCCACCGCCAACCACCAAACCATCATCTCCCAAACCATCCACAACCTCATCACTTCAGGTGACCTCCCATCCACAGCCTCCAACCTCATCGTTCCCCAACCCCACACCGCCCGCTTCTATCTCCTTCCCAAAATCCACAAACACGACTGCTCTGATCAACCCATTGTCTCCGCCTGCTCCTGCCCCACTGAACTTATCTCCACTTATCTCGACTCCATTTTCTCCCTCTTGGTCCAGGAACTCCCCACCTATGTCCGTGACACCACCCACGCCCTCCACCTCCTCCAAAACTTCCAATTCCCTGGTCCCCAACACCTCATCTTTACCATGGACATCCAGTCCCCATACACCTGCATTCCCCATACAGATGGCTTAAAGGCCCTCCGCTTCTTCCTGTCCCACAGGCCTGACCAGTTCCCCTCCACTGTCACCCTCATCCGCTTAGCTGAACTCATCCTCATCCTTAACAACTTCTCCTTTCAATTCCTCCCACTTCCTACAGACAAAGGGGGAGGCCATGGGTACTCGCATGGGCCCAAGCTATGCCTGCCTCTTTGTAGGATACGTGGAACAATCCCTCTTCCGTAGCTACACTGGCCCTAAACCCCACTTCTTCCTCTGTTACATCGATGACTGTATCGGCGCTGCCTCGTGCTCCCACGAGGATATCGAACAGTTCATCCACTTCACTAATACCTTCCACCCCAACCTTAAGTTCACCTGGACAATCTCCAATACCTCTCTCTCCTTCCTGGACCTCTTTGTTTCCATCTCTGGCAACCACCTGGAAACCAATATCCATTTCATGCCTACCGACACCCACAGCTACCTAGAATACACCTCCTCTCACCCACTTTCCTGCAAAAATGTTATCCCCTATTCCCAATTCCTTTGCCTCCGCTACATCTGCTCCCAAGATGAGGCATTCCACTCCGGACATCCCAAATGCCCTCGTTTTTCAAGGACTGCAACTTCCCCTCTGCAGTGGTCGAAAACGCCCTCAACCGTGTATCTCGCATTCCCTGCAACTCATCCCTTACATACCCTCCCCACAATAACAGCCAAAACAGAATCCCCCTCGTCCTCACATACCACCCCACCAACCTCCAGATCCAACGCATCATCCTCCGGCACTTCCGCCACCTGCAATCTGACCCCACTACCGAAGACATTTTTACCTCCCCACCCTTATCTGCTTTCTGGAGGGACCACTCTCTCTGTGACTCCCTTGTCCGCTCCACAGTCCCCACCAGCCTCACCACCCCCGCCACTTTTCCCTGCAACAGCAGGAAGTGCTACATCTGCCCCCACACCTCCCCCCTCACCCCCATCCCAGGCCCCCAGAAGACCTTCCATATCAAACAGATTTTCACCTGCACTTCTGCTAACGTAGTATACTGTATCCGCTGCTCCCGATGTGGCCTCCTCTACATCTGGGAAACCAAGCGGAGGCTTGGGGACCGCTTTGCAGAACACCTATGCTCAGTTTGCTACAAACAACTGCACCCCCCAGTCGTGAAACATTTCAACTCACCCTCCCACTCCTTGGACAACAGGTCCATCCTGGGCCTTCTACAGTGCCACAATGATGCCACCCAAAGGTTGCAGGAACAGCATCTCACATTTCGTTTGGGAACTCTGCAGCCCAATGGTATCAATGTGGACTTCACAAGCTTCAAAATCTCCCCTCTCCCAACTGCATCCCAAAACCAGCCCAGCTCGTCCCCGTCTCCCTAACCTGTCCTTCCTCCCACCTATCCACTCCTCCCACCTCAAGCCCCACTCCGATCTCCCACCTACCAGCCTCATCCCGCCTCCTTGACCTGTCCGTCCTCCCTGGACTGATCTATCCCCTCCCTAACTCCCCACCTACATTCACCTTTACTGGCTCCAACCCCGCCTCTTTGACCAGTCTGTCTCCTCTCCACCTATCTTCTCCTTTATCCATCTTCTACCCGCCACCCCCTCTATCCCTATTTATTTCAGAATCCCCTTCTCCTCCCCCATTTCTGAAGACAGGTCTAGACCCAAAACGTCAGCTTGGCTGCTCCTCTGATGCTGCTTGGCCTGCTGTGTTCATCCAGCTCTACATCTTGTTATGTCTAGACTTGGTTCCTCCCCTGAACCCTCTTGTTAAAATAAGGGTAATCTCACTTAATAGGTCTGTAGTTCCCTAAGGTGCTCTTTGCTTAGATGTACCAAAGTAAGTGAAAAGCAACAAGTCGTTTCGAAGCCAGAGGATGTTCCATAATTTTCACTTCCAATAATCTTCTCAACACCTATTAATGTAATAGTCTACAACAGACAATAGAATAGAGCAAATCAATACATATTTACAGAAATACAGAGCGCACACATCGCTTGAACATTCATGCCAATGATGTGTCCGTATAAGGTTTCTTTTTCATCTGCCTCCCACTGCATCTAGCTGCTGCCTGGCATCTACATCTGGGATGGAGGAAGTCTGCTGACTGGTACACCTTGGTTTCTTTGAAGTCTTTATACTCTGGGGACTTTAAACCTAGAAGAGTCCCAGCCTGTTGAAAATACCTTGTACGGGTAGTTCTCCTATAATGTGATAATTGCGTGCTTGTGTGACCTCGCGCTATAGAAAATCACATTATAGGGAAATCGTTATAGAAAATCGCTATACCTGTACAGCAGAAAGTTCGTGTTATCCACTATTCATCAATAGTGTTACAGCCAATTTGCATTAATGAAACATGCGCCATAGCAGAACTACTTGTTGAGTTGCTTCATGAAATATGGTGATGACAGCGAACGGTGTGGAAGTTCAGAGTATATCTGGAAATTGCTGAGAAGGAGCTGGGCCTATTGGCACCTCCCTGAATTGAATTTAGGTAGCTTTATTGAGGTTGGTGGCACTACTGGAAAAGGTTGCAGCCTCTTGCACTCATTAGGTGTCTATCTGATTTTTCTTATTTCTTCTTATGGGCAGTAACACGTTACCTGGTTAAGATGAATAATACCTTATCTGTATCAATGTATTTCTTCCTGCACACCCAGGAGCAGACCATAATGTTGCTTACAGACTTTCTGGGACACTTCCACCTCCCCATCATCACAGAAATGATCTGTGGGTTCCCAGGTCTGCTCAGATGTCTGTTCCTTGAAGGGAGTGAGGACTTTCATTGGGCATCCTTTGCCTGTTTTGACCCTTTCAAATGACATTGAGCTGCCAGAGAGAAGATAGTGCCATTTACCTCTGTGGAGAACAACAGACCATTCATTTTCTTCCTGCATTATATACATATTTGTTCCTGACATCAATCCACACTAGCCAGCGCTGCAATCTGGGACCAGGCTGGGTGAACAAAGAACAAAGAACAAAGAAAATTACAGCACAGGAACAGGCCCTTTGGCCCTCCAAGCCTGCACCGATCCTGATCCTCTATCTAAACCTGTTGCCTATTTTCCAAGGATCTGTATCCCTGTACTCCCTGCCCATTCATGCATCTGTCTAGATACATCTTAAATGACGCTATCGTGCCCGCCTCTACCACCTCCGCTGGCAACACGTTCCAGGCACCCACCACCCTCTGCATAAAGAACTTTCCACGCATATTTCCCTTAAACTTTTCCCCTCTCACCTTGAAATCGTAACCCCTAGTAATTGAGTCCCCACTCTGTGAGAAAGCTTCTTGCTATCCACCCTGTCTATACCTCTCATGAGTTTGTCGACCTCAATCAGGTCCCCCCTCAACCTCCGTCTTTCTAATGTAAATAATCTTAATCTACTCAACCTCTCTTCATAGCTAGCGCCCTCCATACCAGGCAACATCCTGGTGAACCTCCTCTGCACCCTCTCCAAAGCATCCACATCCTTTTGGTAATGTGGGTGGTTTTGATAAGGGGGCCTTCTGATACACTGAAAGAGGACCTCCATTCTTCCCTGAGTAGCACGCAGCAGAACCTTTGAGGAGGCTATGCAGAACTAAGGAGTGAGATCTGTTTGATTTATGGTAAGAACTAGAGAAAGAGGCCATTCAGCCAATCATGCTTGCACCACTAGCTGCCCATTTTAATCCCATTTTACAGCATCTTCTCTGTAGCCTTGTAGGTTCCAGCACTTCAGGTGCAAATCCAGGTTCTTTTTAAATGACACGAGGGTTTCCAGCTCAACTATCAAACTGGGAAGGAAATTCCAGAGAGTTATGAACTTCTGTGTGAAAAAGAATTTGCTCATCTCCCCTCGAATATTTTGCTAATCACCTTAAATCTGTGACCCTAGTCTGTCCAAGCCCCTCGTTTTTTAACATGCCTTATTAAATCACTCCTCAGCCTCCTCTGCTCTAAGGCACCCTAGTTTCGCTGATTTTTCCTCATAACTGCAATTTTTAATCTCTGGCAACATTTGTAAATCACCTCAATACTCATTTTAGAGCAGTTATGTCCTTCCTATAATGTGATGAGCAGAACTGCGCACGTAAGCCTAGATTGGCCAAACTAGTGTGGTGTATAGTTTCAGCACTATATCCTGCATTTATATTTAATACCTCACCCAGTGAAGGAAAACCTCTATATGTCTTCTTTACCACCTTATTTACCTGTTCTCTCCCCTTTAGGGACCTGTAACCATGCATTCCATGGTCTCTCACTTCCTCTATACCTCTGAACACCCTCCTGTTTATTTTTGTATTCCTAGCTTTGTTTGCCCTCCACAAAAGAATCACTCCATTCTTCACTGCATTAAATTCCATTTACCACTCTTCTGTCCACGAAACCAAACCATTGATACTACTGAGGTCAACAGCATCCTCCTTACTATTTTCACCCAGACAATTTTGTATTGTCTGCAGATTTTGCAACTATGCCTCCAACATTCAAGTCTAAAATCATTAATATTTACCACAAATAGCAGAGGACTGAACACTGGAGCCCTGTGGAAAGTCACTGGATCTACTTTCCATTGCAATTACATTAGCTAACTATCATTTTTTGTTTCCTGTCACAGACAAGTTTGGATTCAACTCGCCACATTCCCCTGTAAGCCTTTGGGTTTAATTTTTCTCACCAATCTCTCAGGTGGGATCTTATCAGATGCTTTGCTAAAATCCATGTAGACAACTTCCACTGTTGTACCTTTGTCAACCTTCATTGTCACTTCCTCAGTAAAATTGAATTAAGTAAGACAGAGCCTTTACATACAAAACTGTGGTGATTATCTCTGATTAATCCATGTCTTTCCAAGGTTCATCCTATCACTCAATATGAATCTAGTATTTTGCCCATTACTGAAGTCAATTTGACTGGCCTACTGTTATTTGGTCTATCCCTCACAATCTTGTTGTATAACAGTACATTTGCTGACCTCCAATTCTCTCTGGCATAGAAACATAGGAAATATGTGCAGGATCAGGCCATTTGGCCCTTTAAGCCTACACCACCATTCAATATGATCATGGCTGATCATGCAATCTCAATATTCAATCCTGCCCTCTCCCCATACCCCTTGATCCCTTTAGCCACAAGGGCCACGTCCAGCTCCCTCTTCAATGTATCTCATGAACTGGCCCCAACAGCCTCCTATGGGAGAGAATTCCACAGGTTCACAACTCTGAGTGAAGAAATTTTTCCCCACCTCAGTCCTGAATGGCTTACCCCTTATTCTTAGACTGTGACACTTGGTTCTGGACTTCCCCAACAACAGGAACATTCTTTCCACATCTAGCCTGTCCAGTCCCATTAGGATTTTATATGTTTCTATGAGATTCCCCCTCATTCCTCTAAATCCCAGCAAACATAAGCCCTGTTGACCCATTATGTCAATTCCCATTATGTCAGTCCTGCCATCCCAGGATTCAGTCTGAAGAATATTTGCTGGACTCCCTCAATAGCAAGAATGCCCTTCCTTAGACTAGGAGATCAAAACTGCACAGAATACTCAAGGTGCGACCTCATCAAAGCCCAGTATAACTGCAGCAAGGCATCCTTACTCTGATACTTAAATCCTCTCACTATTATGGCCAAAATGCCATTAGCTTTCCTCACTGCTGCTGTACCTGCATGCCAACCTTCAGCAACTGTTCCGTCATGTCACCCAGGTCACTTTTTCCTAAACTGCCACCATTCAGATAATAATCTGCCTCCCTGTTTGTGTGACCAAGTGGATAACCTCATATTTATTCACATTATCTTCCATTTGCCATGTACTTCCCACTCAGCCAGTCTGTCCAAGTCACCCTCTAGCCTCTTGGCATCCTTCTCACAGCACACACTGCCACCCAGCTTAGTGTCATCTGCAAATTGGAGATATGGCATTCAATTTCTTTGTCCAAATCATTAAGGTATATTGTGAACAGCTGAGGTCCCAGCACTGAACTCTGCGGCACCCCACTCATCACTGCCCACGATTCGGAAAAGGACCTGTTTATTCCAAGTCTCTGCTTTCTGTCTGCCAACCAGTTCACTATCAATGTCAATATATTACCTCCAACGCCATGAGCTTTAATTTTCCTTACTATAATTTCTTGTGTGGAACCTTGTCAAAAGTCTTTTGAAAGACCAGATACACAACATCCACTGATTCACCCTTGTCCACTCTACTGGTCACATCCTCAAAAACTTCCAGAAGATTTGTCAAGCATGATTTCACTTCGGTGAATCCATGCTGACTAAGATCAATTCTGTCAACGCTTTCCGAATGATCAGTTATTACATCCTTAATAACTGACTCCAGCACTATCCCCACCGCTGATGTCAGGCTAACCGGCCTATAATTCCGCATTTTCTCTCTCCCTGCTTTTTTAAAGAGTGGGGTTACATTAGCTACCCTCCAGTCCATTGGAACTGTTCCAGAGTCTACAGAATGCTGGAAAACGATCACCGTTTTTTCTAGGGCCACTTCCTTAAGTACTCTAGGATGCAAAGCATCAGGCCCTGGGCACTTATCGGATTTTAATCCCATCAAGTTCCCTAATACCATTTCCTGACTAATAAGGATTTCCTTCAGTTACTCCTTCATGTTTGGCCCTCTGTCCCCTAGCATTTCCTGAAGGTCATTTGTGTCTGCCTTAGTGAAGGCAGATCCAAAGTATTTGTTCAGCTGGTCTGTCTTTACTTTGTTGTCCATTACGAATTCTCCTGATTCTAATGAAAGGGACCTATATTAGTCTTCACCAGTCTTTTTCCTCTTCACATATCTATAGAAGCTGTTGCAGTCAGTTTTTATGTTTTCTGCAAGCTTACTTTCACATTCTACTTTCGCTTTCAGAATTAAATCCTTTGCCCTCTTCTGCTAAATTTTAAATTTCTCCCTGTCCTCAGGTTTGCCATTTTTTCAGGCCAATTTATTTGCCCCTTCTTTAGCTTTAATACTGTCCCTGATTTCCCATGTTAGCCATGGTTAAGCCACCTTCCCTGTTTACTTATATGCCAGACAGGCATGTACAATTGTTGAAGCTCATCCATGTGTTCGTTAAATGTCTGCTATTGCCTATCCACTGGCAGCCCTTTAAGTCTCCTTGGCCAGTTTATCCTCACCAATGCATGCCGCATACCATCAAAGTTAGCTTTCTGTAAGTTCAGGACCCTAGTTTCATACTTAGTTGTGTCACTCTCCATATTAATGAAGAATCCTACCATACTATCGACACTCTTCTCCAGAGGATCACACACGACAATGATGTTAATTAATCCTCTCTCATTACACAATACCCAATCTGGGATGTCTTTGTTCTCTAGTTGGTTCCTCAATATGTCGGTCAAGGAAACTACCCCTCATACATTCCAGGAAATCCTTCTCCATCACATTGCTGCCAGTTTGGTTAGTCCAACCAATATGTAGACTGAATTCACCCATAATAATTGCTGTACCCTTACTGCATGCATCTCTAATTTCTTGTTTAATATAATTCCCAATATCACAACTATTGTTTGGTGGTCTGTACACAACTCCCGTATCATCTTTTCCCCTTTGGTGTTCCACCGCATCAACCCATACTGATTCCACATCATCCAGGTAAATGTCCTCCCTTACTATTGTGTTAATCTCCTCCTCAACCAGCAACACTATCCCATCTCCCTTTCCTTTCCCTCCATCTTTCCTGAACATCGAATAACCCTGGATGTTGAGTTCCCATCCTTGGTCACCCTGAAGCCAGGCCTCTGTTTTCCCAATTACATCAAATCCATTAATACCCGCTTGCACATTTAATTCATCCACCTTATTACAAGTGATCTTTGCACTGAATAAAAGCCTTCATTTTTTTGACATTTAATGCCCTTTTAGAATCATTGTGAAATGTAGCCTTTTTTGATTCTTGTCATTGGTTCCTCTGCCTTCCAGTTATACTTTTCCCCTTACTGTCTTTTGTTTCCATCTCCGCTTTATTTCCCTCCGATTTCCTGCATTGGTTCCCATCTCCCTGCCATATTAGTTTAAACCCTCCTCAACAGCTCTACTGAACACTCCCCCAGGACATTGGTTCCAGTCTTGCCCAGGTGCAGACCATCCAGTTTATACTGGTCCCACCTCCTCCAGAGGCGGTTCCAATGTCCCATGAAATTGAATCCTTCTCTCTTGCACCATCCTTGAAGCCACATATTCATTTTAGCTATCCTGCCATTCCTACTCTGATTACCACATGACACTGGTAGCAAGCCTGAGATTACTACCTTTGAGGTCCTACTTTTCAGTTTAACTCCTAACTCCCCAAATTCGGTTTGTAGGGTCTCATCCCGTGTTTTACCTGTATCGTTGGTGCCTTTATGCACCACAATAGCTGGCTGTTCACCCTCATCCTCCAGAATGTCCTGCAGCCACTCCGAGACATCCTTGGCCCTTGCACCAGGGAGGCAACATACCATCTTCAGTCCTCATTTCTGCGACCATAGAAATGCCTATTTCCCTTTCTATTGAATCCCTTACCACTATAGCTCTGCCACTTTTTTCTGCCTACCTGTGCAGCAGACCCAACAGCGCCAAGTACCTACTGCTGCCACGTCCCCCCTGATGAGCGATCTCCCCCAACAGTATCCAAAATGATATACCTGTTTTGGAGGGAGATGACCTCAGGGGACACCTGCACTACCTTCCTACTCTTCCTGTCTATTGGTCACCCTTTCCCTATCTTTCTCAGTAATTTTTATCTGTGCTGTGACCAAATTGCTGAACGCGTTATCCACGATTTCCTCAGCCTCGTGAATGCTCCAAAGTGAATCCAGCTGCAGCTCTAGAGCTGTCAAGTGGTCAGACAGGAGCTGTAGCTGGAAACACTTCCTGCACATGATGGAATCAGGGATATCATAAGTGTCACTGAGTTCCCACATTGAACAGGAGGAGCATGACACAGGTCTGGGATCTCCTGACATGACTTAACCCTTAAATTACCAAAAGCAGCAAAGCAAGGAGAAAGTAGCAGAGAAGAAAAACTACTCACCAGTCACCAGCCACTCACTCACCTGCTCCCTGTGACTTCACAGTTAAAATTCCTCCCACTTCTCCTTTACCCTCATGTCTTCAGCAGCTGCAGTGGTTCACTCCTTCTCCATCTGCCCACCTTGCTGCTGCTTGCCCTCGTCACCAAAGCCCGGTATTCACTTAAACCTACAGCTTCCTCCACAAAGCTGTCCTTCTCAAAATGGCCACTGCAAAAATGGCTGCTCCGCTATGTACTCTGAGGTAACCTTCTTCACTGTCCACTACACCTCCAATTTTGGTATCATCTGCAAACTTACTAAGCATACCTCCTACGTTCACATCCAAATCATTTATATAAATGATGAAAAGTGATGGATCCAGCTCTGATCCTTGTGGCACAATGCTGGCCACTGGCCTCCAGTCTGAAAAGCAACCCTCCACCACTACTCTCTATCTTCTTCCTTCAAGCCAGTACTGTATCCAAATGGCTAGTTCTCCCTGTATTCCATGTGATCTAGTCTTGCTAATCAGTCTACCATGAGGAACCTTGTCGAATGCCCTACTGATGTCCACATAGATCATGTCCACCGCTCTGCCCTCATCAATCCTCCTTATTATTTCTTCAAAAAACTCAAACAAATTAGTGAGGTACAATTTCTCATGCAAGAAGCCATGTTGACTGTCCCTAATCAGTCCTTGCCTTTCCAAATACATGTAAATACTGTCCCTCAGGAATCCCTCCAACAACTTGCCGACCGCTGATGTCAGGCTCACAGGTCAATAGTTCCCTGGCTTTTCCTTACTACCTTTCTTAAATAGCGGCACCACATTAGCCAACCTCCAGTCTTCCGGCACCTCACCTGTGGCTATCGATGGTACAAATATCTCAGCAAGGGGCCCAGCAATCACTTCCCTAGCTTCCCACAGAATTCAAGGGTACACTTGATCAGGTCCCAAGCATTTATCCAACATTATGCATCTTAAGCCATCCAGTAGCACCTCCTCTGTAAAATGGACATTTTTCAAGATGTCACTATTTATTTCCCCACATTCTATATCTTCCATATCCTTCTCCACAGTAAACACTGATGCAAAATACACGTTTGGTATCTCCCCTACTCCTGTGGCTCCACACATAGGCGGCCTTGCCGATCCTGAAGTGGCCCTAATCTCTCCCTAGTTACTCTTTTGTCCGTAATGTATTTGCAGAAATACTTTGGATCCTCCTTAACCTTATTTGCCAAAGCTATCTCATGTCCCCTTTTTGCGCTCCTGATTTCCCTCTGAAGTATACTCCTGCTGCCCTTATACTCCTCTAGGGATTCACTCAATCCCTGTTGTCTATACTCGGCATATGCTTCCTTCTTTTTGTTGACCAGAGCTTCAATTTCTCTAGTCATCCAGCAACTCCTACACCTACCAGCCTTGCCCTTCACCCTAACAGAAACATACTGTCTTTGGACTCTCATTATCTAATTTTTGAAGGCTTCCCATCTTCCAGTCATCCTTTTACCTGTGAACATCGAACTCCAAGCAACTTTTGAAAGTTCTTGCCTAATACCGTCTAAGTTGGCCTTCCTCCAATTCAGAACTTTAACTTTTTGATCCAGTCTAGCCTTTTCCATCATTATTTTAAAACTAGTAGAATTATTGTCACTGGCCCCAATGTGCTCCCCCACTGACACCTCAGTCACCTGCCCTGCCTTATTTCCCAAGGGTAGGTCAAGTTTTGTACCTTCTCTAGCAGGTATATCCACATCATGAATCATAACATTTTCTGATTCAGCTTTGATGAAGAGTCATCTAGACTTGAAACATTTGTTTGCTCTCTCCATGTATGCTGCTTGACCCTTTGTGATCCCCAGCATTTGTTGTTTTTGAAGCAGGTTCCAGCATCTGCAGTAATTTGCTCTTACAGAATATTTTCTTGTATAAGTTCTACATTTGACAATCCAACCCTTTGGCTTTGTGGAGACATATCTAAATTGTGCCCGCAGAGTCTTTTTTTAATCGAATTAACCTATTTTTCTAATCAACCTGTTTAGAGATGTTATTACATGCCTCTGGAACTGGTGGGACTTGAACCCAGGTCACTGGGTACAAGAGTAGGGACACTACCACTACACCATAAGAGGGCCCCCAGAATCGTAGTTTTCCTCTAATCAACCTGTTCAGAGATGTTATTACACACCTCTGAAACAAGTGGGACTTAACCTAGGCCTCCTGGTCCGGGGTACAGACATCACCACTGCACCACAAGAGGGCCTTCAGCCTCTTTTTACACATTCCTTTCTGTTTTTTACCTCTGGCACAGGTGGGACTTGAACCCAGGTCTCTTGGTCCAAGAATAAGGACACTTCCACTGCACTACAAGAGGGCCCTCAGAATCTTGCTTTTCAATGCCTCCCATTGATTTGCCACATCTGGAGTCACATCAACAGCCATAAAAAAACCTGTCTGATCCTCTGATTATACAATCCCGATCACTATTGCTTTTCCTTTGTACTTCCACCATTTACACAGCTGGGGCAGTCACGGAATCACTGACTCGGCTCTGACTACATTCGCCTAACGAACAATCAACCTCATCTATATCCAAAATAAAATACTGGCTGGCAAGCAAGATGGATTCAGGGGATGCCTACAGTGCTTGCCTTGTTTTCTTGGACTGCCTGGTTGACACTAATTTCTTTGTTGTCTGCACATTTCTAATCTGAAGCATAACCACCTCCCTAAATATGGTATCCACATAGTCCTCTGAATCACAGATGCGCAATGATGACTCTAACAACCACAAGGTCCGAACCCCAGAGTTCAAGCCTGTGCAGCTGATGAAACCTGCAGATGTGTTCATCTGGGGAAAGTGGTGAGGCCATGGCCTCAGTGCGAGATGTGTACTCCTCTTGGCTGAGCAGACTTCCAATCATGTAATATTAAAAACTATTTATTTCAGTTAGAATAGTAGAAAACTTAAGCAGTATACACTAATCAGCTTCCTCCCATGTACCAAAGTAAAAGCTAACTATAGGAGGCTGAAAAAGATAGAGAAAGAAAGGGAACTTTCTTCCCGTCTCAGTAAATTCTTCTAAATCATTAAACTCCTACCTTACACTATGTGCAACCAAAACAATACTGTACAAACAAGTCAGCACTGAGGGATGCCTAAATTTATATTTCCTGAAAAGAACTAACCAAAGCTTCAAATATCATATTAAACCAGACAGAAGGGTCTAGGCCCGAAACGTCAGCCTTCATGCTCCTCTGATGCTGCTTGGCCTGCTGTGTTCATCCAGCTCTACACCTTGTTATCTCAGATTCTCCAGCATCTGCAGTTCCTACTATCTCTGAAGTAATTAATGAACTGTAGCTTCTGTCAAAGCTTACAAACCCCTGAAATAAGGGTGTGATAAAATTTCACTTATCATAGAGCATGAGTAAGTAAAATTGCCATAGTTCAAGAGCTCAATGGGGCTGCTCTCTCATTACAGACAGAAACAACGGCTGGTGGTTAAATCCGAGGGTCAGACAAGGGGAGAGGTTAGAAAGGTGGGACCTCCATGGTAACAGGTTTGCAGTGGGTGAAGAGGTGTCCAACTAGACTTTAAATATTGCACCTGAAGCTCCAACCATGAAAGTTAAGGATGTCTTGCCTCAGTTATGGCACCGGCAAGACAACATCTTGAACACTGTGTGCAGTTTTGGTATCCTTATTTAAGAAAGGATGTTATTGCGCTGGGGACAGTTCAGAGGAGGTTTGTTAGATTGATACCTGGAATGAGAGGGTTGTGTTACGAGGAGAGATTGGACAGGAGAGGCCTGCTTTCACTAGCACAACCAGAGATGAGGTGATTGAAGTTTATGGGATCCTAAATCATCTTGATAAGATGAATATAGAAAGGATATTTACTCTTGAGGAGCAGTTCAGTACTAGGGGACACTAAAGGCTGAAGTAGATAGATTGATAGGCAAATAAATCAGAGGTTATCAGGGTTAGATGAAAATGTGATATTTAGAACTGAAGCAGGTCAGCAGTGGTCTTATTGAATGGCTGAGAAATCTTGAACGGATGAATAGTTTTGAAGGAGCTACTGGGAACTATGTGGGATCTCTCAATCTCTCTCCCCATGGCTATGAGAAAACTCTTTCTGGAGTCATGGATCTAAATCTGACATGCAGCTGCAGCCCAGAAAAATAATCCTACTTTTAAAGAAGCTTTCACCAAGAAGGGCAAGCTAATTCAGAAAATTTCCCAACTCCTGCTATCAACTCAAAAGATGAAAATATAAAAGGTAAAGTTGACATAGTCCCAAAGGACCGCACTTTCATTAGAGAGACAATTGGTAGTGGTTTAACCTGAGGGTTATTAGACCTCACGCAAAGGGAAACGTTAAGAAGGACAATCCTTCCTGGTGAGCCCAGTTGGTGTGGGAATTGAACCCATAGCATTGATATCAACCCTGCATTGTAAATCAGATGTCCAGCCAACTGAGCCCTGCAACCTGATTTACACAATTTGCCAGACTTCGGTTGAAGTATAATTCAGGAGAAGCTCATCCCAATTGTCCAGTGCTTTCTTTCCTAAAACTGGTGTAAGTACCTTAGGAACTGAAGCATATCTCATCAAGACAAGCATTTGAGGCATACAGTCAGCTCTTTGATCTTATGTACCACCTGTCGATTTTTCTCATGGTTCAGATTGTAATCTAGGGATTATTACTTTTTGTGTTTTTGCATTTTACTTTAGTCCCTGGCTGCTAACATTTCTCTAGAAGAAACTCTTTTGTCATCCTGCCTATGTTACTTATGCCGCCATGGATCATGACAGTTTCCTCTACCATTCAAAGTTACTCTCCAGCTCCAAGGAGATACCCTGAGGAAACGCCACTTGTGGCATAAACAAGAGGCACTTCAACATTGTACTTGACAATTAGCTATTGACACCTGTCACAATCTTCTTGGATATCTGACGTGACAATTCATTTAGGGTTTCAGAGTGTAAAGGGAGGTTAGAAAATGGAAAATAATTTACAATGATGGCAAGGTCAAAGATTGATTATGTTGGTAGATTTATAAAAGTGGAACAGAACCTGGAGATAGAGAACTGTTATTAATATCATGACATCTAGATGGATGTTGGATAATCAGACATTTAGTCGGAATACGGTCAAGGGAACAGGTGGGTTTCATGTGCGTAAGAACTTGTAGAGAACTTAAGGGAATGTAAGAGAGAGATTAGAGAAAGATGTGAGCTCAGGCTAGAATGGGAAGGGGATGGTCAGTCAAGCTAGTTTGACTCAGCCATGCAGTGGAAACGTGAAAATCAGGAGAGGCAGCTGATCATATGGTCAGCGATATTAATAATGGGGCATCCTGGAGGGCAAGTGAACGACTACATATTCTTGCTACCTACAAGCTGATGCTGCCCTATATGTGGAGTATATTGCTTTTTGAGTGATTGAGTTCTTCCATTTGTGGGTCTGCATTGGAGTAACTGTGTCCAACTCACCTAAGGTTGACTTAGAGTCCAACCAAATTCTGAAATTTTGCATGCTGGTTTTCTGTGATTGGTAACCATACACACCCAGTTCTGTAAATGGTGTGAACAGTCTCTAAATTGTCAAATAATCATTGGAACTTCAAAATTCACACCCATTACAGGGAATGTAAGATTCAAGTTGGGTAAGGAGTTAGTGTTGATCATAACAAGAAATACTATGTTTAGTATTCATGAACTGGAACATAGAGGTTATTTAGGAAAACTAACTAATTCAGTTTTAAAATGTTAGTTACAACTTAATGTATGGTATCCAAACTCTTGGGAGATGTAAAATAGTCCCTTGGCTTGCATTAGCCATAGGAGTAGGAACAGGAGTGAGCCATTCAGTCCACCAAGTCTGCTCTGCCATTCATTAAGATTATAGCTTATCTAGTCTGGCCTCAATGCCACTTACCTGCCTGCTCTGTTTAACCCTTGATTTTTCTACTACCTAAGAATCTATGTATCTCAACCTTGAATATATTCAATGGCCCAAGCTCAACAGTTTTCTGACAAAGTCTTCACAACTCTCTGGAAGAAGAAATTCATCTTTATCTCTATTAAAATTAAGGACCCCTTCTTCTGAAACTATATTCTCTGATTCTAGATTCCTGCTCAAATGGAAACATCCTCTCAGCCTCTATCCTCAGAACCTTGTATGTCTCATTAAGATTACCTCTAGTTTTTCTAAAATTCAATGAATATGAGCCATCCTGCTCAAAGACTTGTCATCAAACAACCTCCTCGTCCAAGAAATCAACTCTCATTGAGGTGTTCCCAAATGAAAGTATATCCCTTATTAAGTAAACAGACTAAAACTGTATACAATGTTCCAGATGTGAGATAACAAGGCGTGGGGCTGGATGAACACAGCAGGCCAAGCAGCATCATAGGAGCAGGAGAACTTGACGTTTCGGGCCTAGACCCTTCATCAGAAAA
>JAHRHZ010000093.1:5624772-5660735 GCA_024137785.1 Ginglymostoma cirratum | reverse complement strand
CCTGCTGTGTTCATCCAGCCCCACGCCTTGTTATCTCAGATTCTCCAGCATCTGCAGTACCTTTTATCTCTGATACAATGTTCCAGATGTGGTCTAACCAACACCTAAAGCAAAACACTCTTCTTCCATTCTCTGTAACATTACATTTGCCTTTCTAATTACTTGCTGTGCCTTCATGATAACATATTGTGTTTCATGTACATGGACATCCAGATCCCTCTGTAGCACATCATTCAGTGATCCCTCTCAATTTAGATACTATTTTGCTATTGTGTTCTCCCTAATGAAGTGGACATTTTCCCACATTATAATATATCTGCCAAATTGTTGACTGTCCCCCCGACCCGTCTAACCTAACCTGTTGCAGAATCTTTGCCATCCTTCTCATAACACTTGTTCCTACCTATTTGCTGCATTTTCACCAAATCTAGCTACAATATACGCTGTTTCTTCGTTCAAATCATTAGACTGCAAATAGCTGAAACATCAGCATGAACTATGGCACCTATCCTTTGTAGTAATCTTTCATGCAGTGCCATATATTGAATACTTTTGGAAATCCCAAAGTAATATAAGTAGTGGTTTTCCTCTACCCACACCAGTCATTGTATTTTCAAAAGACTCTAATGGGAAACAATAGAAACATGATTTCCCTTTTGTTATGACCTCTGCAAGGACCAAAGAGAAATCCAAAATTCCAATTATTTACTAAAATGATGAAGCTACAAAATCCTATGGTTTAAACAAAATTTAAAATCAAACAAAGCAAACAATAAATCTTACCATTGGCAGCCTCCTGTAATCTGAAACTCAGAATTAACGTAAATTCAGTATGAATTAACAGACAATTACAATTAACTATAAATTTTGTATTAATTGGAGGATACATGTTATGAAATCAGAATACCTGTCAACAGTCAAAATCGCAAAGTTCTTCAAATCTCTGCCCAGTTCACAAAGAATTTCAGCCACTCTTCCTCTAGGGTTTAGCCTGATTCCTCATCCGATGGCATAATGAACCAAAATTCTACAAATATGGCTGCATTTTAAGAGGGAAAATCAGAGCAGGACTTATATACTTAACGGTAATATCCTGGGAGTGTTGCCAAACAAATAGACCTTGGACTTCAGGTCCATAGTTCCTTGAAATCGCAATCGCAGGTGGACAGGTTAGTGAAGAAGGTGTTTGGTACACTTGCATTTATTGGTCAGTGCATTGAGTAAAGGAGTTGAGAGGTCATTTTGCGGCTATACAGGACATTGGTTAGGCCACTTTTGGAACATTGCACTCAATTCTGCACTCCACCACTGTTAAATGAAAGATGCTGTGAAACTAGAAAGTGTTCAGAAAAGATTTACAATGATGTTGCCAGGGTTGGAGGGTTTGAGCTTATAGCAAGAAGCGGAACAGGCTGAGGCTATTTTCCCTGGAGTGTTGGAGGCTGAGGGGTGACCTTATAGAAACTTATAAAATCATGACAGGTATGGACATGATGAATAGTCTAGGACTTTTCCTCAGGGTAGTAGACTTCAAAACTAGAGGGCATAGGTTTAAGGTGAGAGGGAAAAGATTTAAAAGGGCCCTAAGGGGCAATTTTATTCATACAGAGGGTGGTGTGTAAGGAATGAACTGCCAGAGGAGGTAGTGGAAACTGGTACAATTACAACATTTAAAAAGGCATCTGGCTGGGTATATGAATACGAAGGGTTTAGAGGGATATGGGCCAAATGCGGCTAGATTAATTTAGGATATCTGGTCGGCACGGACAAGTTGGACCAAAGGCAGGAGTTCATCAGGCTAGTGTCCAAGGGCCAAACATCTCCAGCTGCTTCGTTAATGGCCTTCCTTCCATCATAAGGTCAGACGTGGGGATGTTTGCTGATGAGTGCACAATGTTCAGCACCATTCGTGGCTCCTCTGACACTGAAGCAATTATTGTTCAAATACAGCAAGATTTTGACTCACTGAAGAGTAACCCACCCAGACTGAAGCCTGTCCACAAGGCACAAGTCAGGAGTGTGATGGAATACTCTCCACTTGCCTAGGTGGATGCAGACCCAACAACACTCAAGTAGCTTGACACCATCCAGGAAAAAGCAGCCCACTCGAATGGCATCACATAAACAAGCATCCATTGCCTCCACCACTGACTCGAGATAGCAGCAGTGTGTATTATCTACAAGATGCACTGCAGAATTTCAAAGTTCCTCAGTCAGCACCTGCCAAACCTCTGACTATTTCTATCTTGAGTGATATTTTTGAATTTTTATCAAGGGCAGCAAATGCATGGGAACACTACCACCTGAAAATCCACCTCCAAGCCCACTCACCATCCTGGCTTGGAAATATATGACTATTTCTTCACTGTCGTTGGATCAAAATCCCAGAATTGCCTTCGTAAGGGCATTCTTCTTCAACCTACAACATGTGGAATGCAGGGATTTGAGAAGGCAGCTCCCCATCATCTTCTCAAGGGCAACTAGGGCAATAAAATGCTAGCCAGCCAGGGACACCAACATCCCATGAGTGAATAATAAAAGAAATGTCCCTGGGTTTCTGCCTTATACAGCAGGATTTTCCATCTGCTGTGCTTAGCTTCTCCATATAGCTGGCTCCTAGTTAGGAACTAAAGTTAAAGAATTTTGTTGAGGTCTGACTGTTAAGTCAACATTTACGCATTTGCAGATTTACCAGCTGCTGATGGCTCCCTCACTCCCTCCTTGTAAATCTCAGGATTTCAGTCGCTGGGCCCCAAGCAAAAGTATTCCTCTATATGTCTCTCTGTGAAAAGCTACTCCATGCCCAGTATAACCTGAGTAATCACAAACACTAGCTTCTTTTCACAATCACACTGGTGCTATGGATTCAGCACCCCCATTTCAAACCATCAGTGTGAACAGTATACAGGCTCAGGCAGGCACGCCAGCATTTCTCAAACAACAATTCTCTTTTGTAATGAGGAACAACAGATTTTCCACTCAGTCACTCAGTCTCCTCATGGGGTATCCCTAACATCTGATGGTCTCAGATTGCAGAGTCCCTTAGTGTTACACAGGCCACAATATGTTCTTCTCTACAGCCCTGTGCCATGGGGTGCCAGTTCTTGTAGGTGCCCACATTGTAAATTGTTGAGGTCTACAGTCCCACACTCAGAGGGGCTGGGAGCAGGTAGGAGATATTCACCCAAGTCACCCTCTTGATCCCCCAGTGTCCATTCTGTTCTCTCAGACCGTACGAAAATGGAGAGGCAGCAATGTGACTGACAAGAAGCAAACAGCCATAAACCCAGATTCAGGGCAATGAAAAAACATTGGACTAACTCATTACTGACTGCACTTAGTTCCACTATTGGCCATGAACAAGTGAACTTGTGTACTAACCTTAATTTCAGCATGTGCTTCATTCAGGCTCAGTAGTGTGTGGAATTTATGTTTACCTGTTATTGTACAGGAAACACACACACATGTACCTTCGTCTTTGCAGTAAAACTCCAAGAGCTTCTTATGGTCAGTGCACTGCCTGTCTGTAACATCAGCCATAGGTTCAATAAGGGTGTGATCTTGATATGCCTTGTTCCGTAAATGGGGTCTCAAATGAAGGAAACAAAATGAAGCCAAACAAGTAAGACATGTTTTTGCAGCTGGGAATGGTTTATCATCACAGCTATCACACCTGGCACGCTGCATAGCAGCAGAAGACTGTGATTGGTTGTATTTTTCCACTATATTGTACAACGTGATATTTTTCTCAAGTCTCGGCTTGCGGTTAAAATTCCGACGACACTGAGGACACTCAAACCCTCCTGGAGCTGTTTTCTGAGCCCAAACTCCCTCAATACATTTCAAACAGAAACTGTGTTGACATGGTAATGTCACAGGATCCTGGTACACATGAAGACAGACAACACAAGTTAATTCATTTTCCAAAGCTCTGGGATCCATTGTTACACCAGCTGAATGTTTCACACAGCACCAAAGAGACTGAGATGCCAGAGCCGGAGGTGAAATTCTTATAAACGCTGATGTTCACTTTATGACTCATTCTGCCAAAGTTTAACCCTTTCTGGCCTGATGTAGCAGTTCAGAACAAAAATCAGGAAAATAAGTTTACAATACAAATGGAGCCACAATACAGCAGATAGACACAAATGCAAATTCCAAACTAATCAGCTCAGACCAGAGGCAATGTGATTGAAGGTTAATGAGAGGGATAAAGTAATCAAACTAAAAGCAAAGCAGCAGAAACTGCAGGTCTCAATAAACTCACCATGAAACACCTCCAACCAATGTGAGTTGCAACAAAGATAAAACATGGTTGAACTATGAACTGAAAACAGCAGAATACGTACAGTCTGCGTACGCCACAATCAAACTGCATAGAGGTCAGGACAGATCCACCTCAAATACTATGTCAGCTCTTTTACAACGAATAAGAGGAGCCATTCTACCTCACTCCTGATATCATTTCCAAAGAGTATCTTAACTCCATTTACTATCTTTGGTCCTTAGTCGTTTTTTTTTGGCTGACACAATATTAGCTGCACAATATTTTCATTTGACTCCATTATCTTCTTGAGGATAAAATTCCAGATTTCTACTACCCTGTATGTAAAGTGACATTAGCAATGAACAGTCTGGCTCTCAACTGAAGGTCGTGCCACATTCTTCTGGAGTGTGGACAAGTGATAGTAGTATAACTCCATCAACTGAAACAAGCTCTTTAATCATTTTAAGGATATTGATTCAATCATTCAGTGCTCAAGCAAATAAAATCTCGTTTCCACCGGTAATTTTCATAAGATAACCCTTTTTGCCTCAGTATGTTTCTGGTGAATGTGGGCTGATCTCTCTCTACGGTCAATATAATTTTCACTGTGGTGAAAGACTCTGAACTGAATGTATTACGCCAAATGGGACCTAAATAGAATTCTGGACAGCTACAACATGACTTCCAACCCTTTGGATTCCAGGCCAACATTGCTTTAGGCTTTTATATCTGCACCTATTCACTATCGTGTAGTGAATTCTATACACTGAATCTTAAATCCCTCTGTTCCTCCAAAATTCCAAACTTCTCACCATTTAAAAAATATTCTTGGATTCAAAATGGATGACATCACACTTCCTGGCATCAAAGTTCAATTACATGTTCTATACCAACAATTGGGCTTCATAGAAATACAATGAATGACAGAATAGGAGATGTCCCAGGGAGGGTATGTTAAACAGGAGTTAGGGCTGATGAAGGTGTCAAGATGGATGGGATTCTCCTCTCTGTCTCACTGCTATTAGATCTGAATCATTTTTGTGACCCATTAGATCTGGTTCATGTCCTCTCCCTCTTTGATCTGGATTATGTTTTTCCCAATATTAGACCTAAATAATTTTCTCTCCAAACATCTCCAGAGGAACAACAGACCTGCAGGCTGAGTTGGTACCTGGTTTGGGCCCTCCATCGTGGGCAGCACTGTGGCTCAGTGGTTAGGACTGCTGCCTCACAGTGCCAGGGACCCTCGGGAGACTGTCTGTGTGGAGTTTGCACATTCTTCCTGCGTCTGCATGGATTTCCTCTGGGTTCTCTGATTTCCTCCCACAGTCCAAAGATGTGCAGGGCAGGTGGATTAACCATGCTAAATTGCCCATCGTGTTCAGGGATGTTTAGGTTAGGTGGGTTAGACATGGGAAATACAGGGGTAGGGAAATGGATCTGGGTGGGGCAGTCTTCAAAGGAGCAGTGTGGACTTGTTGGGCCAAATGGCCTGTTTCGACACTGTAGGAATTCCATGATCTCTGTCTCCATGTTACTGACTAGAAAAAAAGCAGGCACTTTTCCTGCAAGAAGTAAATCTACCAGGCCCAGCTCACCAACAAAACTATTATTGCACATTGACCTCTGGGAAGTCACATAGACTGACTTTCATACCTCTGGATTTATGAAAACTTGTAACTTGTAACCTCTCTCCTTCTGTCTTGCCTTAATTTTCTAAGTACTTATGTGTAGATGCAGCAGTGAAGCAATTCCTCATCACCCACGTTGCGATGCTTTGACACAAAACCCTTTGTTTGATTTCATCTTAAATATTTTTTGCTGTGCCATAATTTCATAATTTGGAATCTGAAAATAAAGATTTGGGTGCACCTTTTCAGCCTACCTCAGTAAGGGTAAAAAGGGAAATTGTTCTTTTAGTCATTCAAGGAAATATAGATTGGATCCAGAAAGCAGTAAACTAAAGGACATCTTGTGTCTCAATCTTAGGACAGGAAAGCAATTTTCACTTAAATTCCCCCATTTCTCCCTTTGTCCATGACAATCACAATCCTATCACATCCTCCACTAAAGCCAATTCAGATACTTACATACCTATTTAATGGCTAGACAAAGGATGCTTTTTTCAGGGGGATGCACTGGTTACAAGTAAACACCAAAATACTGCAGATGCTGAAAGCCCAAATCAAAAACTGACATTTCTGGAGAAATTCAGCATGTCAGGCAGCATTTATACAGAGAGAACTAGAAAAACTGATTGTTCCATGTGCTATCTTGGGTAGATGAGACGAAAGAAGATGATTACAAAGTGGCAACCAGCCATGGCTGTCCCTGGGAAATACCTTACAGTCAAAAGTTTCAGTGGCAGAAAAATGACTTGGACATTGATGTACAGGTGTTATTGGCACTTCACAGGTTCCAAGTAGAGTCAGCAGTCATCACCAGGGCAGTGTGGCGCCATTGCCTTTTTAACATCAGAGGGGAAGAGCCAGGGCAAGGTTGCCATGGACAAAAGGGGCAATAAGCTGACCACAAGGACAGCAGAAAATGGCAGTAATGACAAGACTTGCAACTGTTTTCATTTGGGCATAAAATACAAATGGGGTCAACAAAAAGGATCCTGAGCATTAGGAATGAAGGAGAGAGCAGTAAGAGTCTGGAAATTACATTGAGATGGCTGACAACTGAGCCAGGGGAAAACTGAAAATCTACACACAGATGGAAAAAGACTCTTGTGCTCTCATTGTGGAAGGCCCCATACCTTCAAGTACTGGTCACCATGCTGTCTCAGTAGCCATCAAATTCGTGGTGGTTTTGTACCTCCTCACTTCTCACACCTTCCAAGGATCAACTGTAGATGTTCCATGGTACTAACAGACATACAAAACAGCATCTCAAAGTTCACTAATGTCTCATTTGTCAGAACTGGACAGTCTAATAGTTTCATAGGTTTCTGCTATAACGTGATAGTCGTGTTCCTGTGCAACACTGCATTACAGAAAATCGTGCCACAGAAATAACGGGGCGTATGGGAAAAGCGGAGTGAGGGGCAGACCACCAAAAAAATCACTCAAAATCATTCAAAAATCATTCAAAAACCTAACACAAAGGATAGCATAATTTGAATAAATGTTTAATTCATATCTAATAATGAAATAAAAGTAAATTTAACACCCTGCCTTGAAAAATTGTCAAGATTTCTTGTTGGGGGAGGAGATTTTGAGGTTGCTTTGCTGTTAATGCATGGGCTGAGGGTCATGATCATCATCATCACCATCTTCAGGTGCGGTTGTGGATACAGGGTTAGGGTGCAAAGTAGTTAATCCAGAAGTGGATGGCTGTGGTTCATTGTCTTCTGATTGTTTCTTGGGGGTCGGCTTAAAAAAGACATCCAGTTTTTGCTGCTTCTCCCTTTTTCTCCTTTCATGAAGAAGCTGTTCATAGGGTGCCAAATAAGATCTTATTCCATGAACTGCTACCCTGCTGCGTTTCTGCATTGTAATTGTTGTCCTCTAAGAGCTGCAATTGCTTCTCAATTTCCCTCAGGATAGAACACAAAACAAAAGTGGAAAGCTGTCATGGTGTTGCATCCTGGACTTCATCTCCTGCATCCACTGCCTCCTCAGCGATAAGTTGTTGTAGATCAGCTGTAGAGATGTCTTCACAGTGAGACTCAAGCAGCTCTTCAACATCCTCACTCTCCACATCTTCAAATCCAACTCGCTTTGCAAGATCAACGCAACGTTCTTTGATTCTTAGGAGCTCCTCTGACAGATCAAAGCCTTTAAAATCTTGAAAAAAATCTAGGAAAAGCTTCCACAAAACTGCATGCAAGCAGTCCTTACTAAAATCAACCCAGGCCTCCAGGATAATGCCAGTTGCATTCTTAAAGCTCTTCCAAAATTGAAGAACACTGTCCTTATCCCCCTCAGTGGCTGCAATCAGTCTCTTAAATATATGCCTTAAGTAATAGACTTGAAAAGCTGCTAATGCATCCTAGTCCATGGGTTGAAGGAGAGAGGCTGTGTTTAGGGCTAGAAATAGCACTTTGATGTTTTCAAAAAGCTCACCAATGGAGGATGGCTTAGCACATTATCCAGGAACAGGAGAATCTTGAAATCCAATTTTTTTTCCAGCAATACTTTCTAAAAACATCTTCCAAAACATCAACAATAAGGTCAGAAAAAATTTGCCCCGACATCCAACCTCTTTTGCTTGACTTAAAGTAGATGCCTAGAGTAGACTTAAGGAACCTTTCAAGGTTTCTATCACAGGTTGGCAGGGTGGTACATCACCACAGGATTAAGCCTTAAGTCTCCACTGGCACTGGCACCCAGCAGTACAGTTGTACGATCCTTTGCAACCTTAAAGCCGGGAGTGTTAGCTTCATTCATAGAAATGTAGGTTGTTGATGGCATTCACTTTGTATAAACCAGTCTCATCCAATTTGAAAATTTGATCAAAGATGTACCCTTCTTTGTCAATTTTTTTAAGTGTGGGAGGAAATGCCATCACATGCTCCTAGTCTGCACCAGCAGCTTCACCACATTACTTTACATTAGGAAAAGCACAGCAGTTCTTAAAACCAACAAATAAGCCACTGCTAGCACTAAAGACAGGCTTATCTGCAGGATTTTCAGCTTTTTTTATTACCTCTTCATAAATTGATAAGGCTTTCTCTTTTATGGTGAGAAAAGTGGTACCACATCGTTTTTTCATTTGATCTTCTATCCACACACTTAGAAGCTGCTCCATTTCCTTAAGTTCCTTTGTCCATGACCTCACAGATTTGCTACCACTCAGACTTGTTCCAGCAACACAGCTTGCTTTAATCTTTTCTGCATTGTCTCTAATAGTGCATAATGTAGACTCCTTTATTCCTGTTACGTGAACTAATCTCATGTTCTCTCATTACGCTTAAAACGCTTTATAACATCTAGCTTCTCTTCCAGTGTTATAGCCTTTCTTTTACATTCATCACCCACAATTTTATCACCAGGACGTTTCTTGCTAATGTTCTTGTTACCTTGTCCTTGCACTTTTGTGGGTAACATGGTAGAATTTGCAAAAAAAACCGAAAATCACGGAGTACTGTGGCTCTCCTAGAAAGTGTTTCACGACAAAGTCTGCAAAGTGATCATGTGATGCTGGTGTGGAGACTCTTTCCACGCCAACATTGTGCATATTCAAGACAAAGCCCGCAAACCGATCATGTGATGTCGATGCATTCTCCTCCACACCAGATAGGAATCGCGTTATAGCCAACACTAGTTTGCATTTTAAAAATAGCATTCCGCTATTCGTCAATCGCATTATAGCTAATTCGTGTTGCCAGAACAAGCATTATAGCAGAACCAACATTAGTAGACTTGGTGTAGTCTCAGAAGGTACTTGCTTTTACCTTCACTTGCAGGACATCATCAGTTGCATCCATGTGGCTATCAAAGTCCTAACATATTGAACATTCTGATTCTTGAACAAGAACCGTTTGCACTTCATCAACATTCATCTAGAAATCACCGCTATAAAAGCTTCTTCCATGTGTGCTCACATTCTTTGCAACTGCCCTATCTTCTTTATAATCTGTCCGTCTAAGCTGCTACACATTTTCAAAATAACTCACAAAAGCCTATGGATGGATCCTTGCAGACCAGAGATATCCTTCAAAAGGATGGATGCTCATCTGTCCATGAAAGCCCCAGTCACAGGCACAGAAACCACACAACCAAAGCCATCACCTCACCAGGCCAGCCACTGAGCAGATGACTTATAGAATCATAGGCACAGCACGGAAACAGGCTCTTCAGCCCAACTTGTCAGCATTTGGCCCATCTCCCTCTAAACCCTTCCTATGCATATACCCATCCAGATGCCTTTTAAATCTTGTAATTATACCTGCCTCCTCCACTTCATCTGGCTGCTCATTTCATACCAGCACCACCCTCTGCATCAAAAACTTACCCCTCAGGTCCTTTTTAAATCTTTCTCCTCTCAACTTAAACTATGCCCTTTAGTTTCAGACTCCTTCACCCTAGGAAAAAGACCTTAGCTAGTCACCCTTTCCAAGTCCCTCATGATTTTATAAATCTCTATAAGGTCACCCCTCAGCCTCAGAGAAAAAAGCCCCAGCCTATTAAGCCTTTCATCATAACTAAAACCCGCTAACCCCACTAATGTCACATTGTCTATCCCAGTAAAATCAGTGAAATATTTTTTGACATCATCCTCAGCAATTTTAGGCACTAAGCAGAGATGTTCAATTTAATCAAATCTCTCTGTGGATTGAAACTCATCTTATGAGCTACCACATCTTTTTTCTTTTATTCCTCTCAGATTTTCTCAAATCATGTTGTCTGATTTCCTTATTACTTTGGTTCCTTATTACTGAGATTTCTAAGTTCAATTTCTTTTTCTTCTATCTACTCTTTCTATTTCACTTTGCTCTTCTTTTCATGTTCTTTGTTTTTCTGTGTCTTTCTCTTTTTTTTCAAATTCATACATTTTAATTTCCAACTAAATCTTAGCTACTTCAAGCTGTGACATTCAATTGCAGGATTCTCTCCTTCCATTTGAAACTTCGGATGATCACTTCAAGTATCTCATCCTACTAAAATCCTACTTTTATTTCTACCCTCAAAAGATCTGTGAATTCTCAGATTAGCCTGATTCGATGATTTGAAATACTCCACTGATCTATCTGCTACTTCCATAAAACTGTGAGCAACACTTAAAGACATTTTAAAATTCCAATCTATAACATTCAAAAGTTCCACATAACTCATTAAAAGACACATAAATCTTTCATAAACTCAATTGATTAAAATCCCAGACAACAGCTTTTTTAGGATTCCATATGGTACTACTGGCTTATAATGTTTAGTTAGTTATCATGATGGTTAATCACAGAGTTACAGAGACGTGCAGGATGGAAACAGACCCTGAATCACCTACAAACATTACAAGTTCAGTTCTGAACCCAGTGACTGTTCAAATTGTTAGTTGGTTTAACAGTAGCACAAACCATCAAAGCAGCTATTCAGTTTGGAAATTCAATTCTAGGTCACTGAATTTTAAATTAATGCTTATTATGCACAGACATGTCACAATGTCACTGAATTGATCGACAATATTGAAACTTGGTGGTAGAAAAAGATATCAGACAGCTGGTGGGAAATAGAATCTTTAAACTGTCAGTTCTTCTCGTAATTGCTGTTACATTGTGAAGCATCTTCAATGAAAATTGCCTTGCAGATTTCCTGACACTATACCCTGATCCATAACTACACACTTCCCACCAATCTACAATCCCATCAGATACCAGAGTTAATATGTTTGTCCAATATATTGAGCATTTTCATTTTCACTTGCAGTAGAATGAAGGCCGGAATGAGTTAACGACTGGACTGTTGGAAATTTGGTTCAAAGTGGTAATTTGGTGCAAAGGCAGACAGAGGTGCTTTAATTAGGGTTTACTGGAAGAAGTTAACTCTCTGAAGTGAGAGGTCAATGGGAGACAATAAAAGGTGTAGATTAAAAGACCAAACTGCAATGAGACTGTGGTGTGGTCACAAAACGTGATGTGAATGCAGAGAAAGAAGCTGATTGATGAGTAGGATTGACAATTATTTCTAGTCTTTCAAGTTAAAGTAAGGACTTCAGTTTGCATTTCTTCTCAATTTGTAGAAACAAAATATCATTCGAGTAAAGTGTAAACAGCATGGATGCCTACTTAACTAATTTATAAATTAAATCAAATATGAAGTGTTTGAATGGGTGGTGTACTGCTGCTGCAACCAATGTGATCCAGAGCAAACACAATGGTAGCAAATGTCTGCAACTTGAGAACTTTGGATCAAAGTTGAGGAGATGGAAATTGAGTTGCAGACATTGTGTTACATCAGGAAGAAAAAGGCACCTGGACACTTTACTCCACAGGGCGGTCACATCCCTCAGATCAGGTACAGTCATACAGTCATGAAATCATGCAGCATGGAAATAGACCTTTCAGTCCAACTAGTCCATGCCAACCATCTTTCTAAACAAAACTGTTCCCACTTGCCTGTTTTTGGCCCATATCCCTCCAAACCTTTTCTATTCATGTATTTTTCCAAATGTCTTTTAAATATTGAAACTGTACCTTCACCACCACTTCTTCTGACTGTTCATTCCACATATGAATCACCCTCATATCCTTCTTAAAACTTTCTCTTTCTATCTTAAAAACATGCCCCTTAGTTTTGAACTCTCAAACTCTCAGGAAAACACCCTTGCTATTCACCTTATCTATGCTTCTCATGGTTTTGTAAACATCTGTCAGGTCACCCCGACCTCCTATGCTCCAGTGAAAAAATCTCAGTCTATTTTTTATAACTCAAACTTTCTATACTTAGCAATATCCTGGTAAATCTTTTCTGAATCCTCTAATTTAATAACATCCTTCCTATAGCAGGGTGACCAGAACTGCACACAGATGAGGCCTCACCAATGTTCTGTTCAATCTCAACATAACATCCCAACTCCTGTACTCAAAGGCCTGACCAACAAAGGCAAGCTTGCTAAATGTCTTCACAACCACCATGTAAATTTCAAAGAATTATGTATTTAAACCCCAAGTCTCTCTGTTCTACAACACTACCCATGGCCTTTCTATTAATTGTATAGATCCTGCTTTTTGTTTGTTTTACTTTAAAGTAATGCCTCGCTTTTACCCAAATTAAACTCCATCTGCCACTCTTCAGCCCATTGACCCAACTGATCAAGATGTCTTGGTAATCTTAGATAATCTTAGATAGGTAATTCAAAACTGGTCTGTAATCAGGGACAGGATGATATGAATGCAGGG
This sequence comes from Ginglymostoma cirratum, assembly GCA_024137785.1. Classification (NCBI taxonomy): domain Eukaryota; kingdom Metazoa; phylum Chordata; class Chondrichthyes; order Orectolobiformes; family Ginglymostomatidae; genus Ginglymostoma; species Ginglymostoma cirratum. Next base: position 5,647,626 of record JAHRHZ010000093.1, on the reverse strand, counting down.
GAGGCACTTATGAGAACACAGGGGATTACAATTGAGAGGCTTCAACCATATAATTATCCAACAGTTATGAGGTTCATGTAAACTGTGCAGATGAGAGTCAGAACTGAAGGGACAATTAGCTAACTGACTGCCACACCTTGGTAAAGGGAGCCATACAAGTTGTGGGGTTGGGGGTAGAAATAGGAATGCACCAACCAGTCATGGCCGGTGACAGTATAATTAGAGGGATAGATGCTGTTCTCCGAACTCATGAGCAGGAGTCTCAGAGGTTGTGTTGCCTGCCTGGTGCCAGGGTTCATAACATCTCCTTGGGGCTGGAGAAGAACTTGAAGAAGGAAGGGAGGAATCAAATTGTTGTCACCCATGCTGGTGCCAATGACCTTAGTAGGACTAGAAGAGAGGACCTACTGATTTAGTTAAGAGCCAAATTAGAAAGCAGAACCTCCAAGGAAACAATCTCCAGATTATTACCTGAGATATCGGTGAGATGGTATAGGGTAAATAAAGCCAAAGATTGGTGTGGGTGTAATAGGTTTCAGTTCATGGAGCACAGACATCAGTACTAGGGCAGAAGGGAGCTGTTCCAGTGGGACGTGCTTCTCTGAACTTTGCTGGTACCAATGTCCTGGTAAATCGAATCACTAGAATATTCAGGTGTGTGTGACATTTAAAAAGGATAGGCAGAAGGAAAGGATGTTGGAATCACATTGTTGGTATGGAATGGAATAAGTATGATAGAAAGAAATTATCTCAATTCAGAAGATATTGAATCCATATGGGTGGAGGTAAGAAATAAAGAAAGAGTAGAAGACACTGGCAGGAGTAGTTCACAGGGCTCCTAGCAGTAGCTATATGGTGGGACAGAATACCTTAGGAGATAATAAGGATATGTAACAAAGAAAGTACATCAATCTTGCATCATTTTAATCCTCATGGAGTGTCAGATTGAATAGTCAGATTGGTAGAGGTAGCCATAAGAAAGAATTCAGAGTGTATTCAGGACTATTTTCTGAAACAATGTGTGTGGATCCAACCATAGATCAGGCTCTTCTGGATCTAGTGATATATAATGAGGTGTGTTTAATAAATTATCTCAGAGTAAAAGATCCCCTAGGAGCATGGTCATCAAACATGGTAGAATTTACCATTCAGTCTGAGAGGGAGGAGCTTGGGTTGAAGTGATTGTGTTAAAATTAAATAAGGTTAAATACAAGGAATCAGTGCAAGCTGGCTGGAGAGGACAGGGAAAGATTAGCAGCAAAGACAGTTGAGGTACAATGGTAAACGTTTAAGAAAATAATTCATGGTTCACAGCAAGGATATATCCTAATGCGGAAGGAGGAACCTAGGAATAGTACAAGCTAAACATGGTTAACCATGGAAGTTAAGGACTGCATAAGAATGACAAGAAAGAATATACAATGTGATAAAAGATTAATGGTAAACCAGAGGATTGGAAAGTTATAAAAATGAACAGAAGACCACCAAAAAAATTAAAGAGGTAGAAGATCAACTTTGTGGATACTCTTCCAAGTAATATCTATACAGGCAGCAAGAGCTTCTTTAAATATATAGCAAGGAAGAAAGAAGTCAAAGTGAACATAGGCCTCTTAGGGAACAATGCTGGAGAAAGTATAATGGACAACCAAGAAATGGCAGAGGAGCTAAATAAATACTTTGTATCAGTCCTCACAGTTGAAGGCCCTAATAGTGTTCCAAGGACAAGAGGATTAGAGAAAAGAAATACAACAACTATCACTAGACAATAAGTTCTTCAAAAACTAACAGGTCAAAAGACCAATAGGTCTCCTGGACCTGATGGGATGCATCCTAGGATATTAAAGGAGGTACCTACAGATATAGTGGAGGTAATGGTTGTAATCTTCCTGGAAATTTTAGATTCTGGAAAAGTCCCAGAGGGTCACAAAACTGCCAAAGTAACACCTTTACTTAAAAAGGGAAGGAGACAGAAAAAAAGGTAACTACAGGTCAGTTAACTTGACATCTGTTATCAGGAAAATAAAAGTCTGTTATAAAGGATGTAATAACAGAGCATTTAGAAATACATAATATATTCAAGCAGAGTCAGAATGGCTGCATGAAAGGGAAATCATGCCTGACAAATTTACTAGAATTCTTTGTGGAGGTAAGAAATAAGATCAATAAAGGGGAAGCACTGAATGTACTATATTTGGGTTTCCATAAGGAGATTGATAAGGTACCATGATTAGGCTACTTAACAAGAGTTCATGATATTGGAGGTAATATATTTCTATAGCTAGATGACTGGCTAGCTAATAGAATACATAGAGTTGGGATAAGAGGAGCATTTTCAGGATGGCAACCTCTAACTAGTGAAGCACTACAGGTATCAGTGCTGCGACCACCATTATTTCCAATATATATGAATGACTTGGATGAGGAAAGTGAATATATTGTAGCCAAATTTGTGGATGACACAAAAAAAAAGTGAGAGTGGTGAGGATGACACGAAGATTCTGCAGAGGGATGCGGACAGGTTAAGCAAAAGGGAAAAAGCTTGGGAGATGGAATATAATGTGGGAAAATGTGAGGTTATGCTGTTTGGCAGGAAGAAGAGGAGCTAAATATTATTTAAATGATGAAAGATTTCTAAAAGTTTTTGAACAGAGAGATTTGAGAATCCTCATGCATTAACCGGAAAAAGCTAGCATACAAATTCAGCGGTTAATAGGGATGGCAAATGGAATGTTGGCCTTTACTTTAGAAGGAATGGGATATAAAAGTAGGGAGGTTTGCTGAAACTATACAAGGCACCAGTCAGATCATAGCTGGAATGCTATGAACAATTTTGGTCCCTTTCCCTAAGGAAAGGTGTACTGGCATTGGAAACAGTCCAGAGAAGGTTCACTGGGCTGACCCAGGTATAGAGGGACTGTCTTAAGAGGACAGAGTGAGTCTGTAGTCATTGGAATTCAGAATAGTGAGAATTTAGAATACTGAAATATACAACATTCTTCAGGGACTTGACAGGAAGGCTATATTGTTTCCCTTTTGGGACAGTGTACAACCAGAGAGTATGTTCTCAGAATAAGGGGTTGCACATTTAAGACAGCAATGAGGAGGAATTTCTTCTCTCAGGCTGGTGAATCCGTAATTCTTTACCACAAATATACTTACAGCTGCCGGTAAGTTTATTCTAGGCTAAGACAGATTTTTAATCAGCAAGGGAATCCAGCGTTAGAGGGAAAAGACAGAAAAGTTAAATTGAAGGCTATTAGATTAGCTGCGATCTCAATAAATGGTAGACCAGACTCAATGGGCTGAATGTTTTGTTGCTGCTCTTACATCTTATGTACTGAAGAATTTCATTAGGCATAAAATATCTATACACGGCAAGTGAGTGCTTTGAGATCAGTTGTTCTCTAAAATATTTGTTGTTATGAATAATTACAAAATTAACTTTACATTAAATCGTTCTTAAACTTGCCACTTTCCCTTTTTAACATTTCCCTTTATTTAGAAACACCAGAGACTATCTTACCACATAATTTACAGTTAGCCCAAGAGCAGGGAAACACCATATTACTTGTTAGTTTGAGCCAGGATCATGGAAAGTTCAAGTTCAAAAATCCCTTTATACATCATTGAATCCTCAGACAGAAGCTCTTTTTTTTCTGCCAAAGGAGAAATAACTGAGTCACTTAGTGTGAGAGAATCATCGATAACTGGAAGATATGTATTTATTCTTGCAATGTGACACACCCATGCAGCCAAACTACAATCATCTGCAGTGTCCTGTAGGAGGGTGAGTATAGAATAAGGCTTGCTTCATGTGGGAGAGAGGACTGCAATGTCTGCTGGATGAGACAAGTAATGAGGCAAACCAAGATGTCAACTTTCCATTGAAGTCACCAGGTCAGTCTAGAGGGACTCAACAGCAGCTTCTAACCTCAAGATTCACTTGAAGGAATATCATGGACTGTGTGAATGAGCCCATATTACATGGTTATCAGAGACTTAAAGATCACAGAGCCTGTAGGATTAGAATGAACAAGTAGGATATTTATATCTCGATTCGAGACAGTGAAAGGACTTGAAACAGTGATAATCTGTAACGCATAAACAGCATACTGCTGGATAAGCTTTCTTTAGAAGGTAAAACCACTAGTGTTGTGTAAATGGTATACTGGACACATTCTCACTTTTTAAGATAACAAGGTGTAGAGCTGGATGAACTCAGCAGGCCAAGCAACATCAGTGGAGCAGGAAAGCTGACGTTTCGAGCCTTGACCCTTCTCCAGCATCTGCAGTTCCTACTATCTCTTCTCACTTTTTAAGTTACACTTCAACAGAAAATACGGTGAGTATTTATTTAATACAGTGCCTCAACCTGACTTCCACCAATGATGTACCAGAATGTAGTAATGGATTAGAATAATACTGGGATTTGCTAACTGAACTGACACTTGATCCTTTGTGTCTGTGAAGTAAGTTATTTTCATCCTTCCTGCTGTTGGTTCTAAGAGGCAACAACATGACAGGAGAAGCCGCTGTGCAGAGGATACATGGTAAATCCAGCTCCCTATATTTTTCCAGTTCAAGTGAAGGTACTGACTTAATGTGGATATCAATTCAAAAGCTCTCAGCGTCTTTTCCAGGAAAGGCCAAGAGAGGCGTAGTGGTTTGAATAAAGCCTGGATTGAAATGTATACAAAAACAGGGCATTGTAAGGAACGCAATGTGGGAATATGGACCTTTGGAGATATTTTTAGAAATTACAAATAGTGAGAATTAAATGCCCTCTTTACATTTTTTTCAAATATGTTTCTTTCTGGTTTGAACATTTGGCAGGCTCAGTGTTCTATGCATCGGTTTTGCAAGAGGTGCTATCACTAGGAAAGGACGAAGGAAACATCCTTCTGAAAGTGGAAATGTACAGACAATATGTAAGTTGTTGAAACAAAATCATTTTTACTATTTCATTTCCTGTGAAATTTGATACAGTTAGAACTCTTGATATCATCACGGTCCTATATTGTGCCATCACCATGCAAATAGAAACAAACAGAAAACTTGGTGTTAAAACAAAAAAGGGAGGCTCAAGACCTTTGCCCAGAAATAGGTGCAACCTTTGTTACTGAGCTCACAGCCTTTGATTTTACATATTGTTTCACAGGAGATGGGCATCTGTAATGAGGTCAATTTGTTGCCCATTCCTAAGTACCCTTCAGGAAGTGGTGAGCCACCTTCTTGAACTTTTGCAGCCTAAGTGGTGTGGATATAGCTACAGCACTGATCGAAATGGACTTTTAAAATCTCGACCAAGTGATAATGAAGGATCAGTGATGCAGACCCAAGTATGAATGGTGCAGCCTGAAAGTAATCTTGCAGGTTGTGAAGTTCCTATGCATTCACTGCCCTTGTCCTTCTAAGGCAGAGATCACAGATTGAAAGATGCTGCTGCAGTGCATGTTGCAATTGTATGCTCTGCTGGAACTGTATGTCAGTGGTAATGGGGGTGAATGTTGAAGGTGGTGGATGGGATGCTAATCAAGTGGACTTCTTTGACATGGATGCTGTTGATCTTCTTGAATGTTGTTGAAAATGCATTCATCTAGGCAAATGGAGGGTATTCCATCAGACTGCAGAATTTTATTATTACTTATTCAAAGGATTGTGGACATCCTTGGCTATTAGTCAGCATTTATTGACCAAACATACTTCTCTAGATAAGGTGGTGGTGAATTGCCTTCTTGACCTATTGCAGTCCTTGTGGTGTTGGAACATCCAAGTTGCTGTTAGGAAGGGAGCTCCAAATTCTAACCCAGCAATACTGAAGGAACAGCGTTATAGTTCCAAATCAGGATAGATGTGACTTGGAAGGAAGCTTGCAGGTGGTTCTCTTCCCATGTATTTGCTGCCATTGTCATTCTAGATGGTACAGGTTGCAGATTTGGAAAATGCTGTTAAAGGATCTTTGATGCATTTGTGCAGTGCACTTTGTAGATGGTACACACTCTGCATTGGTGGTGAAGCGAGTAACAGTTGAAGATGGTGGATGAGGTACCAATCAATCGAGCTGCTTTGTCTGAGATGATATCAAGCTTTAGTATTACTGGAGTTGCATTCACACAGGCAAAAGTGGACTATTCCATCCCACTCCTAACTTGTGCCTTGTAGATGGCAGAAAAGCATTAGAGACAGAAAATGAATTATTCGCCTCAGAACTCCAGCCTCTTAGTATTTATGTGCAAGTCCAGTTCAATTTGTGGCCAATAGCAATCATCAGGATGATGTTAGTGAAGTGTCAACAATGGTAATATCATTGAACCTAAGTGGTTAGATGGTTAGGTCCTCTCTTGTTGGAGATGGTAATTCCCTGGCACTAGTGTGGCGCAAATCTACTTGCCTCTTATCAGACCAGACCTGACTATTTTCCAAGTCCAGCTGCAAATGTGCATGGACTATTTCACATCTGAGTTGTCATGAATGGTGCTAAATATAGTGCAATTATCAGTGAACATCTCCAATTCTGACCTAATGGTTGAGGGAAGGTCATTGATGAAGCAGCCAGAAATAGTTGGGCAGAGGGCAGTGCCTTAAGGATCTCTAACAGTAGTAACCTGGAGCTGAGATGGTTGACCTCTAACAATAAACATCTTCCTTTGGGTTAGGTATGACTGCGACCAAAGGAGATTTTAATGACAAATGATACATGGTCATCATCAGGCTAGCTTTCAGTCAGATTGTTTTGAATTCAAATTTCACCATAGTTGATATTGCAATCTGAACTCACATCCCCAGAATATTCACCTAGGATTCTGGATTACGAGCCCAGTGTCATTACCAGGATGCAACCACCTACTCTTGCAGATGGTGGACAAGTTTTACGTATTCTATATTGTAGTTACTAGGCTCTGATAAGAACTAAAGGACACAAGAATGCTGTTGTCTGCAATCCAGTAGGGAGCTTTTATTCTGCTGCTGTATACTCTGCACAGGCTCAAACCAGTGTGAACAAGCTCACAAGTCTGGCTGATGACTCACTTCTAAAGGGAAACTGTCACAACATACCATTGTGCATAACATTAAGGAGTCTAGAATCAAGTTACCCAACCCGGAATTCATAGTCATCTGACCACCTTATTGAATAGCAGAGCGGGCTCAAAGGATTCACATCTTGTTCTTTGTTTGCATGTTCTTGTAGCCACAGAGCTATCAGATGGTGGTAACAATCAGGACAGATAAACAGGAAGCAGTGGTTGTAATGGAGGACGTCCTGAAGGGGGAGGGTGATAAGTCAGAGGCCGTGGTACACGTTGGTACCAACAATATACGTAGAATGAGGGATAAGGTCTTTACACCAAGAATTCAAGGATCAAGGCAGTAGGTTCTTCCTTTAAAATTGTAATCTCTAGATTATTCCTGATGTCACACGCTAGTGAGTACAGATATAGGAGAATAGGACAGATAAAGCTGTAGCTCAGAAGTTGATGTAGGAGGGAGGGTTTTTGGTGCCTATATCACTGGGACTGTTTCTGGGGAAGATAGGATCTGTACAAGCAGGAGTGTCTGCACCTGAACAAGAATGAGACTGAGATCTTTAAGGATAGGTTTGCCAGTGCTGTTGGAAGGAGTTTAAGCTAATTTGGCAGTCATAATCGATACAGACCATTAGTACAATACGGGCATAGCGTAATATAGTAAAGGAACCATGACAGAAAGAGTTCAGCCATGTTGCAATTTAAGGGAGTAAGGCGAGGCTGGATGGCGTCTACTTTAATACCAGGACTATTATAGATAAGACAGATCAGTTAGATCTGTCAGATCTGGCTTGGATTAGCATGTGGAATTGTGATATTGTTAGTATCGCAGAGACATGGTTGAGGAAGGAACAGAACTGGCAACTCTACATTCTCGGGCATAAGATCTTCAGGCAGAAGAGGGTAGGGTATAAAAGAGGAGGTGGTGCTGCATTATTAAGGAGTCAGTTATTGCAGTGAAGAGGATGATATCTTGGAAGTGTCTTTAAATGAGGCTTTAGCATCCAGTTTAGGCATAGAAAAGGGGACAGTCACATTCATTAGAGTGTATTATAGGCACGCAAACAGTCAGCATGCAATAGAGTGCAGATATGTATAGAATTCACTAAGGTGTGTGACATAAGGGGGTTTCAACTTCCCCAACATTTGTTGGGATAGTCATAGTGTAAAGGGTTTAGAGAGGGCAGATTTTCTGTAAATGTATTCAGGAGAGCTTTCTATCACATGTAGAAGGTCCAACAAGAAACAGCTTGGCACAATTCTGGGGAATTAAGCTAGACAGGTGGTCAAGGTGATAACGGAGGAGCATTTTAGTGATAGTGACCAGTGCAACTTAAGTTTGTTGTGGAAAAGGAAAGAGATGGTCTGCAAAAAAGGGTTTTGAAATGGGGAAAGCAGGTTTCATCAAAATAAGGCAGGATCTGGCCAAAGTAGACTTGGAACAGCTACCTGTTGGAACAACTACAGCAAAACAGTACTGTGTTCAAAAAAGGAAATGGAGAAGAGTACAGTCCCAACATGTTCCCTTTAGGGTGACTTATGGAGCAATAAGCCCAGACAACTCTGGATGCCTTAGAATATTCAGACAAAAGGGAAAATTGAGCCATTTAGTAGGTGCAAAGGGAGCAAATCAATACAGGTCTGAGAGAAATATAGAATGTACAGGAGACACATTAAGAAGGCAATTAGGAGAGCAAAGAGGGGGTGTAACAAACACTGAAAAAAATGAGGGAGAATCCTCAGATATTCTTTAATATATTAAGGGGAAGGAGGATAACCAGGGAAAAGAGTAGGGCCCTTTAGGGAATTAAGAGGTAAACTGTGGAACCAGAGGACAAAGGCAGGGTGTGAAACAAATACTTCACTTCCATCTTCATTCTGGGGGAAACTGGGGGAGACAGGGGCTGTGAGGTTCTTAGGCAGATTGGCATAGGGAGTGAAGGGATATTGAATGTTTTGGCAGGCTTAAAAATGGAAAATCCCCAGGTCCAGATGAGTTGTACTCCAGGCTGCTCTGGGAGACAAGGGAAAAAATTACAGGGGCGCTGACCCAATTTTTTTAATTCCTCTCTGGCCACGGGAGATGCCAAAAGAACTGGAGGACAGCTAATCCAGTTCCACTTTTCAAGAAGGATGGTAGAGAATTACAGACCAGTGAGTCTCACAAATAATGGGAGGGAAAATATTGAAGAAAATTCTGAAGAAGAGATTAATCATCACATGAACAAGCAAGATTTGATCGCGGGCAGTTAACAAAGCTTTGTCATAGGGAGGTCATTCCGAGCAAATTTGACTTTTTTTTTCAGGTGGCAATCAGGTGGGTAGGTGAGAGTGGTGCAGTTGACATAGATTTCAGAAAAGCCTTTGACAAAGTCCCACATGTAAAACTGATAAAGAAATTCAAAGCAAATAGGTTCCAGGCTAACTTGGCAAAATGAACCCAAAGTCAGTAGAAGATAGAGGGTGGTGGTAGAATGCTGTTTGTGAGACTGGAGGCACATTACCGGTGGCGTACTACAGGGATGAGTGCTAGGTCCCTTTTATGTGTGCTTTTGTGTGTGTGTGTGTGTGTGTGTGTAAGCGTGTGTGTGTGTGTGTGTGTGTGTGTGTGTGTGTGTGTGTGTGGAGGAGGGGTGGGGTAGGGATAATAAATTTACAGATGACATGAAGATTGGGCAGCTAATCGACAGTGAGGAAGAAAGTGTTAGGTTACAGGACAATGTAGATGGATTGGTTAAATGGGCAGATTAGTGGCAGATGGAATTTAACCCTGATAAATGTGAGGTGAAGCACTTTGGAAGAAGTAACAAGACAAAGGAGTACTCGGTAAATGGCAGGACATTGAGAAGTTTGGTGGAACAGGGGGATCAGTTAAAGTACTGATCCCTCAAGGTGGCTGGACAGGTTAACAAGATGGTGAAGGCTTTATCAGTCGTGGCGTAGAGTATAAAGAGAAGGAAGATTATGTTGAAGCTGTATAAAACCTTGGTTAAGCTGTGGCTGGAGTACTGTGAGGAGCTCTGGCAACCACACTATAGGCTGGATGTGATTACACTGGAGGGATGCAGAGGAGAATCATCGGGGTGTTGTCTGGGTTGCTGTATGTTAGCTACAAAGACATGCTAGATATGTTTGTTTTGCTTTCTTTAAAGCAGTGAAGGCTGAAGAGAGACCGGACTGAGGTGTATAAGATGATGAGGGGCATGGCCCGTGTGGATAGAAAGCAGCTGCTTGGCTTAGTTGATATGGGGGTGCCAGTGTTGGACTGGGGTGGACATTCAGAAATCACATGACACCAGGTTATAAAATCAAATTAAAACCTTCTAACTGATTAAAGATTTAACATCATCTTAGGTTTGCTTAGTATGTCAATGGTGTGAGCCTTTGATCTTTTACTTAAAAATTCTATGACTGATACTACCTCTCTCACTAAAACCTGAAGAAGGACTTAAGCTCCAAAAGCTTGTGTTTTCAAATAAACCTGTTGGACTATAACCTGGAGTTGAGTGATTTCTCGCTTAATTGAAGGATCAATAACAAGGGGCATAATTTTATGCAGAGGGTTCAGAGATGGTTTAAGGAAAATGTTTCCACCCAGAGGGTGGTGGGAATCTGGAATAAACTGCATGGGAGGACAGTAGAGACAGGAAATCTCACAAACTTTAAAAAGTAAGTGGATGAGTACATGAAATGTCATAACATTCAAAGCTATGGGCCATTCTAGAAAATGGGATTAGTGTGTATAGGTATGCACAGAGTCAATGATGTATATATTATATTTCAATTTTCAGAAGGTACTTGATTAAAGTACGAGCTAGGCTATTTAATAAGAATCCATAGTATTGAAGGTAATATATTAGCATGAATAGTGGTTTGGCTAACTAACAGAAGACAGAGTTCGGATAAGAGAGGCATTTTTATAATGGCAACCTGTAACTAATGAAGAGGCACAGGGATCAGCACAGGCACCACGATTAACCTACAAAAAATATTAATGACTTGGATGAGAGAAGTGAATGTACTAAGCCATGTTTGCAGAAAACACAAAAATAGGTGGGATGGCATACAGTGAGGATGACACAACAGCTTGTTGGGGGATATAGACAGGTTCAGCATGTGGGCAAAAATTTGGCAGATGGAATATAATTTGGGAAAATGTCAGGTTATACAGTTTGGCAGAAAGTAAACGAACCAGATATTATTTAAATGGAGAAGGACTGCAGAAAGCTATGACACAGATGGATTTAGGAGTGCTTGTTCATAAGTCACAAAAAAAATCTCAGATACAAGTTCAGCAGGTAATATGGAAGGGAAACAAAATCTTAGTCTTTATTTCAAAGAGAATGGAATATAAACATAGGGACGTTTTGCCAAAACTGTAACTGGTCAGAACTCATCTTGAATACAGTGAATGACTTTAGTTCCCTTATCTAAAGGAAAGATATACTATCATTGGAGGAAGTCCAGGGAATGTTTGCTGGAGTGATCCCAAGCATGGAAGACTGTCTTAAAGAAGAGAGGTTGAGTAGGTTAGGCCTGTACTCGAGTTTAGAGGAATGAGAGGCGACCATATTGAAACATAAAATGCTTACGAGCCTTAACAGGGCAGATATTAATGAATGTTTCCCCTTGTGAGACAGTCTAAGACCAGAGGGTGTAATCTCAGAGTACTAGGTCACACATCTAAGACAAAGGTGAGGAGGAATTTCTTCCGTGGATTGTGAATATGTGGAATTCATTATCATAGAGGCTGAGATATTTAGTATATTCAATGCTGAGATAGACAGAGTCTACCTCAGTAAAGAAATCAAGGATTATGGACCAAAAACGCAAAGGTGGATTTGACAATGATCAGATCAGTTTGATCTCACTGAGTGTCAAACTCAATGGGCTGAATGCCTGTTTCTGCTCCTAATTCTTATAGTCTTATGGCAGATAGTTAGATTCAATCTTGTTGGAAATGGTCATTGCCTGGAACTTCTGTGGTATGAATGTTACTTGCCACATTTCAGCCTAAGCCCATGTTTTGTCCAGCTCTCAATGCAGGTCAATTATTTTCACAGGCGCAAACTTATTATCCAAAAAGCGTGTAATATATGTCTACACAAAAATAACTATCTGTATGAAGCATGTGCCTGGCAAGGTAGACTTCATGTTGTGGTTGGTTGTCTTGCTGAGCTGGTTTGTTGTCCCGCAGACGTTTCATTACCCTGCTGGATAGCATCATCAGTGCAGTGTCCGATGAAGCAGGATAATGAAACGTCTGCGGAACAACAAATCAGCTCAGCGAGACAACCAACCACAACATCCATAACCCGAGCTACAAATCTACTCTAAAACCTTAGAGGTAGACTTCATTTTCCAAGCACCAGTGAGTAAAGAACTCTGGCTCTTTCATAATCAAACCAATTTCTTTGTACAAAACCTTTCAGTATAAGGGATGAAGCATGTCCACGTGGCTCAGTTCATGAGAAATCTCAGCCATTGGTGGTCTTGCTTGTGGTTCTTAAACACTACCAGTGTAATGGATGAAGGTTGATTGGGCCCACTACCCCAGTCAAGCAAGACAACCCTGCTGGCTAATGCCAGACAACATGGTCAGGACAGACAGTTTGATTGCAAATAGTAGTGAAATAGAAAGGTCTCACAATAAAAGAGCTCAATGGAAAAGTTTCACAGAAAGGTGGACCCAGTGGAAACAAACAGTGAGGAATCAAATTTTTCTCAGACACTGGAAGGAGCAAAATGAGTTGCAGAGTGGAGAGTCATTGTGATGGGGTGAGGGGGACAAGGAAGGTCGGAAGCTCCATATTAAGGGTGAAGAACACAATTACGTGTGCTTGGGAGTGGGGAAGAGCAGGTGAACTGAATAAAGGGCAGTCTAAGGGCAAGGCTGGCCTTTGGAAACTGCTGGAATTAGGACTAGGGGGAAGAGCAGAAATGGAAGGAGATAGTAGAAGACCCAATAGTCACTGCAGTAGATGGAAGGAGAATAGAGGAGAAACTAGAGAGAAGAAGGTGGCCATCTATAGTTACTGGGCAGGGGGAGAGTGTATTCTAGAAGAAGAGTATACAGGGTGAAGAACTTGAAGGAAAAGTTTACAACCACCACCTTTTACTAAAACAAGTTTCAAGAGTCACTGGACTCAAAACGTTAATTTGTTTTCTCCCCATGGATGCTCCCAGTTCTGTAGTGATTGTAACAAGGATAGGCAAGTGGATCTCTTAGAATATGAGTTCCCAGATTGCGGCTGTTAATCTGGTCCAATCAGGGAGCCTTGGCTGATAAATATAAACAGGAATATCAGAGGTTCTCATCACTCTGAGAGCTACCTCTGAGGCAGCTGAGATCAGTGTCAAGGACTCTACACGTGTAAATAATGGATGACTTGGTGATGGAATACCAGCCTCTGTGGAGTTATTTCATGATCTGCTGAGTTTCTCCAGCAATTTCTGTTTTTATTTCAGATTTCCAGTATCCGCAGTTCCTTATTTTGTTATATTATGTGGGAGAACTCAATTAAGGGCTTTTCACACACTGCAAAACAAAAGATGAAAAAGTTCTTAAAGCTCCAAACACTTCAACCATGTCAACTTTAATTACTCATTAACCCTTGGCAAGAAGTGCAACTAAAAATCACCGGTGATTGGCCCTAGATAGAACTTTTGCAGGCATAATGGGCCAAATGGCCTCCTTGTGCACCATAATAATTCAGTGATTCTGAATGATGATAGGACTGAAGGGGTTATGTTACATTCAGTCATGCAGGACCATTTTCAAGCTCATGGATATGAAATTTAAGGACAGAGAAGAAATTGTTACACAGACTACATTCCAAGACTTTAGGCCTGTATTGCAAGGAATACCACAGTATGGATCACTAAGAGTTATAATGCTTTCTATTTATATGTGATTTAGCATAACGTAAAGATCAAGACTACAATATCTTTCACATGGCAGCATCAGGAAAGGGAAAATCAGTCGTTGCTCACGGAGGAAGCAGCTCACTTTCTATAACTGGCTGTAGGGCAGGTTTTCACTGAACACGTAAGGTCCTAGTATGGACCCAAAAGTTACACTAATGATAAACAAATATCTCATTCCTGCGATTTTTTTCACGGATCATTACTTCCGTGGGAGATGTTTCACCAATTTAACCTAGTACTGTCGCTGTTCGGCTAAGAAGATAGAGGAGTATGAGAAGAGGGATGAACAACGCCAACAGAATAAAAGACACGAAGGGGCCACAGGATTGTGATGGAACTGTGGACATGCAAGCAGTGTATTAAGAGAGGAACCAGGGTTTTCAGCGTTGTCAAGCAGTCTACCAATAAAGATTTACCCAAGATTTTGCAGCCAGCTACAGAAAGGCAGTGCCATGAGCGACAATGAATGGCTAGGAGAGCCATCACCTATATCGGCCTAGAGATCACCTGCAGGCAGATCTCCAGCCCCTCAGAATGGGATGAAGAGTTATGCCTGTGTCACAGGATATGACAGCGGCACTGAATTTTCTTGCTGCCAACTTCTTTCAAAGCTCAAGTGGGGACATGTGCGGCATCTCACAATCAGCAGTCCATAAGTACCTGTGAGTTCTTCTCAAATTAAAAACATAGTTTGTCCCATTCACCATTTTCCAGACTGCCAAAGTGTCCAATGCATTGGATTTGCAGCCTCAGTGGGTAAGAGACAATCACTGTGCACATGGCACCCAGAATTCCCTGATATCATCCAGCCAATTTAAAAAAATTAAGCAGAGCTCTTGGGAGACAGTGACAGGATCAATCAGAGTCAGCATGGATTTATGAAAGGAAATTGTGCAGAATAAATCTATGGGAAATTTGAGGGGATATAACTAATTGAGTTGAAAAGGGGAAAACCAACGGATGTGGTTTACTTGGAATTTCAGAAGACTTTTGACAAAGTCCCACAAAGGAGATCACCATTTAAAATTAAAAGACATAAGATTGGGGGTAGTGCACCATTGTGAATTGAAAACAGGTTAGCAGACAGGAAACAAAGTGTAGGAATAAACAGGTCTTTTTCCAAATGGCAAGGCAGTGACTAGTGGGGTATGGCAGAGATCATTGCTTGGACCCCAGCTATTCACAATATATTAGTGATTTAGATGAAAGAACCAAATGTAATTTCTTTAGGTTTGCAGAAGTAAAGCAAGGTGAGATAGTGAAGTGTGAGGAGGATACAGAGATGCTTCAGTTTGATTTGGAATAGTTGAGTGATTAGGCAAATCATGGCAGATGAAATGTAATGTAAATAAATGGGAAGTTATCCACTTTAGTAGCAAAATCAGGCAAATAGATTATTGTCTGAATGGTGACAGATATGGAAAGGGGGAGGTGCAGTGAGACTCAGGTGTCCTTGTACGCCAGTCGCTGAAAGTGAGCACACAGTTGTAGAAGCTCGTGAAGGAGGCATATATGTCGGCCTTCATTATAAGAGAATTTGAGTGCAGGAATAGGGATGTCTTGCTGAATTTGTACAGAGATTTGGTGAGACCACAGCCAGAGTACTGTGTGAAGTTTTCATCTCCTTATCCAAGGTTGAATGTTCTGGCTATGAAGGGAGTGCAATGAACATTTACCAGACTGACTCCTGAGAATGGCAGGGCTGACTTATGAAGAGAGTCTGGATCAGTTAGAACTACATTCACTAGAGTTTAGGAGAATGAGGACGAATCTCATAGAACCCTACAAAATTCTAACATGACAAGACAGCATAAATGAACGAACAATGTTGCCAATGACTTGGGTGTCCAGAACCAGGGGTCACAGCCTAAGGATACAGGGTAGGCCACTTGAGATGGAGAAATTTCTTCAACCAGAGGATGGTAAATCTGTGGAATTCTCTGCCACAGAAAGCAATTGAAGCAAAATCATTGAATGTTTTCATGAAGGCAGAGTTAAATATAGTTCTTTGGGTTGAAGGGAACAAAGGGTATGGAGAGAAAATGGGGATAGGGTACAGAGTTGAATGATCAACCATGATTTTATTGAATGGCAGAGTAGGATCAATGGACTGAATGGCCCAATTCTCCTCCTACCTTTTTTCTTTATCTAGGATGGTATGTTGCCTCCCTGGAGTCGGGTCAAGGGAATGACAGGAAAGTGGAGTTAAGACCACAACCAAATCAACACGTAATATAAGGGCTGACTGAACTGTTGCTGCTCTCAAATCCTATGTTCCAATATTCAGATGACTGCAGAGTGAGGGAGTGTGAACAGCCAGTGATCATTGTTCATACCAGCACATACATCACAGGTGAAAAGAGGAATGTGGCTCTGCAGTCAGAATTTAGTGAGCTAGATAGGAGATTAGCAAGCAGGACCCATATGAATATGCTGTGACCACTGGTTCTGGATACCCAAGTCATTGGAAACATCCTTCCTCCATTTATCTCGTAATGTCATAATTTCCAGATTACTCTTGATACCATGTGCAAGTAGATAAAAAAAAAAGAGGATAGGCCAGATGAATGCTTGGCTGAAGAAATGGTTCAACAAGGACTTTAGATGATCGGAACTCTGGGACCAATCAGGAGGAAATGGGTCCGGTACACACCACATGAGTTCCATCTGAACAGAGTTGGACCAATTTCCTTGCAGATAAGATAAGAGGCTCTAAGAAAACCTATTAGCAACATCAATGGTGAAGTTCTTCCTAAACTAAGGTATTCTCTTTAAGTTTGGTCCCTAAGTAAGCTTCAAGATCAGACTTTATATCAGTGACTGAGCAGAAAATGAAGGTTTTTAATTTCTCTTGTCTCAGCAATGAGGGGTTTTATCTATGCTTTACACTTTCAGTATAATTTTAATATATTATTTGTTTGAATATGCTGTATTTGTGCCAAGGTGAATTTGTTATTCTTCATTTATTTCTAGATGGTTTTTTTATTTAAATCACTTTAAATATTATAATTTGCTACCACTATGATAATATAATTATCATTTTATTCTAAGAATAAATCCTTAAGTAATTATCATAAAGTGGTTAACTCATTACAATTCAAGATTGTAATGTATTTAGAATTCTTAAATAGGGAATTCTATTCACTGAATGTGACAACAGGAATACAATGCCCCCATTATGCACAACATGAGGAGAAGCTGGTATTGGGACTAGACAAACTGGACATTGAGAGAGAGCAAGAATTGCAGATGCTGAAGTCAGAGTCAATACAGTATGGAGCTGGAGGTACACAACAGGTCAGGCAGCATCAAAGGAGCAGGAAAGTCAGCTTTTTGGGTTTACACCCTTCATAAGGACATTGATATTGAGGCGGATGATATATGGAACTTTCCCCTTGATTTAGCTAAAATAAAAACATGCCAAGTAAAAATCTTTAAACAGACATCATATGTGGCTGCTATCTTGTAAGTCAAGGAAGGTAGCCTTGGGAATATAGATAAAAGTGCTTCCCCCACTGTCCCAAACAAATGTAGTGAGACAAAGACAGCGTGTAACGCCACCCAGGAGCTGAAAGGGGTAAGCAAAAGAGTTGGACCCTGGGCATAGTTAATGAGAAGATCAACACCATGTCAAGTCCCTTCTGAATGGACAAATGAAGTGTAATGTGGGAAAGTATGCAGTTACCCATTTTGTTAGGATCGTTTTCGGAGACCCTCACGGGCTTGGTGTAATAACAAGACACTGACCTGTTTAGAAAAACACAAATCCTTTATTACAAAGCAAGTACAAGCTGTGGAGGATCATTGTACTCAACCCGGCACAGAGTGCAGAGTCTCGTAAGCGATTCTCCCCGAGCAGCAGTCTCCGCTTTTTATACCTTATCGCATGTTACATGAAACAATCACTACATCGGACAATGACACGATACTCAGACAACTACTATATTGAAAACATAAAGAGAGCAGGATACAGTACCAATCGTTCTCAAAGTGACTGCTAACGGCAGGAGGCGATTTCAAGTTGCGGAAGTGACAGAATGTAATTTCAAGCTGCCGAAGTGTCTGGCTTGAACAAAGGTCAGTGTCCTGGCCCCTTTAGCAGAAACAGAAGTTACATTCTTTACAGGATTTCAGAAGTCTCGGACCTTCACAATCATTGCCACCTAATCTTATTTGAGACAGCTTCCACATACCCCTGTGCAGGAAAATAAAGATTTACAAAGTTTATACCTAATTTTATTCAGGCAGGAAGCTTAAGGCAGTGTTTTTTCTACTTATGTATAGGGAGATAAGGATTTATAAAGTTTTACACCTAATTCTAGTTGGGCAGGAAGTTTTAAGGCAGTGCCTGTATACCTCTGCGTAAGCAGATAAAGAGCATTAATTTATAGAGAATATAGAAATCAATGGGATGTTATCCTAATAACACCTCATTTTGGCAAAAAAATTGAAAAATAAGCATATTATCTGAATGGTGACAGACTTCAGAGCTCTGAGATGCAGAAGCATCTGGCCGTCTTCTGCATGAATCCCATGAGGATAGTATGCAGTCACAGCAAGTAATTAGTAAAGTTAATGGAATGTTATAATTTTTTGTGAGGGAAATGAATGCAAAAGTAGGAAGGTTTTATGCTTCAGTTAAATAGGGCACCAGTGAGATTGCACAAATTGGTAACCTTATTTAAGGGTTGGAGGCAAGTTCAGAGAAAGTTTATTTGACTAATACATGAAATGGATAGTTGCCTCATAAGGAAGGCTTGGAGAGGCTATGGCTTGTACCTGCTGGAATTCAGAAGAGCAAGAGGTGACTTTACTGAAGCGCATAAAATCTTGAGGAGTTTCAGCTGGGAGGACTTTTTTAAAGGGGAATCCAGAACTAGGACTTGCTTTTAAAAACTGGTTGTTGCACATTTAAAACAGGTAAGAATTTTTTGAGGGTTGAGAGCCTTTGGAATTCACTCCCTGAAAAGGTGGTGGAGCAGAGTCCTTGAATATTTTTAATACAGTTTCTTGTTAAGTAATCAGTTAAAAAGATCACAGGTCGGTGGAAATGTATAATTGAGGTTACAGTACAAACAAATTAGCCATGGTTTTATTGACTGGCAGAATAGACTCAAGGGGTTGTATGGCCTGCTCGTATGTTCGTAAAACCAGCTATATATGTGACATGTACTTGGCAAAGTGCATAGCTTCCTCCAAGCTTTGAGTGCATTACTTGCCTCCATTGTAAACAAACTGTTCCCTCACACAATCACTTGACGCTTGGGGTAAAGTCTTTCCATGTTGAACAACTCATACGACATCACAATCATCGCATATTACAGTCACACATCATTAAACATTTTATTGTTGTTAACCCTGTCTAGGGCCATCAGGCCATCAAGTGAGGCTGCTACATTGGATGATGCCATCAAACCTGACTGATAAAGGCAATTGGGGCACAGCTCAAAAGGGGCTCAGCGAATCAGAGGGTGGCTGAGAGTCATCACAGTGAAATTCTGGGAGACATCACCCAGTCATCATGGCTGTACAAGAGACCTCCGCAGGACACCCTCAGTGAGGCGACAAAGAAGGGCAGTGAATTAAAAATTGGCTGAGAGTTATTACAGTGGAATTCTGGGAGACATTGTCGCAGTCATCATGACTGTACAGGAGGTCGGTGAGAACCTGGTGTGAAGGTGTGGTTAGACCTGAAACACTAGATTGGTTTTCATCCCACCTTCTCTACTCCTCTGACTAAAAGAAAAAGGCCCTGTGAAGAGAACGACTGTAAAGGTGTTCAAGCAAGCAGCAGTTAACAGCGTGGGCCAGCTTTAGAATGGAAGTGCTGAGGCCTCTGCTTGAGAGATTTTGGTGTGAGGAGGCTGTGCTGGGGTGCAGCTAAGGGCTCTTTAACTCTACTCTCTGTCCAGACTGAAGGCAGTAGGGGTGGCTGTTAAGGCAATGGTTTCTTCTTTTGCAGGATGTGGGAGAAGAGGGAGACGTCCAGTGTCCCTCTAGGCTACACCTGTGAGAAGTGCACGCAGCTGCAGCTCCTGACGGACCGCATTAGGGAACTGGAGCTGGATACACTTAGGACCATTTGGGATGGAGAGAACACCATTGATAAGAGCTATAGTGAAGTGGTCACTCTAAGGCGCAGGCTGTAGGTAGCTGGATGACCAACAGAAGAGGTAAAGGAGGAATGCAGATAGTGCAGGGTTCCCCTGTGGCCATTCCTCTCAATAACAGGTATGCCGCTTTGGATACTGTTGTGGGGAGGGATGACCTTTCAGGGGATAGCAGCAGCAGTCAAGTCTGTGGCACTGTGACTGGCTCTGAGGCACAGAGGGAAAATGTACAGTCAGACACAGCATTACTGATAGGACACTCAATTGTGACGGGGACACACAGGAGATTCTGTGGCTGCAGGAGAGACACCAGGATGGTGTGTTGCCTCCCAGGTGCCCGGGTCAAAGATGTCTTTGAACGGTTGCAGAACATTTTGAAGGGGGGAGCGTGAACTGCCAGAGGTCATTGTGCACATTGGTACAAATGACATGGATAGACAAAGGGGTGGGGTCCTGTGAAATGAGTATAGGAAGTTAGGTAAAAAATGAAAAAGCAGGACCTCAAGGATAGTGATCTCCAGATTACTCCCAGTGCCACATGCCAGTGAGGATAGAAAATATAAAGATAGGCCAGAAGAATGCATGGCTGAGGAGTTGGTGTAGGGGGACAGGGTTTTCAGTTCTTGGATCATTGGGATCTCTTCTCGGGCAGAGGTAACCTGTACAAGAGAGATGGGTTACACTTGAACTGGAGGGTGCCCAATATCCTTGCGGGGAGATTTGCTAGCATTATCCAGGAGGGTTTAAGCTAGTTTGGTAGGGGGGTGGGACTCTGAATATGAGAGGGGCCATCGAGAAGTCAGGGGAGAATACATTAGCCATCGAGAGGAAGTTTACTATTCAGGATAGCCAGGGACACAGTAAAGGAAGGGAAAAGGCTTCTTTAAAGTGCATTTATTTCAACACACGAGGCCTGACTGGTAAGGCAGAAGTAATATTTGGATATGCACTTGCAAAGGCATACAAGGCAATGGACCAAGTGCTGGAAAACCACTTCTGGGATTTGTATAGTTAGGTGCTTGTTTTTGACCAGTGCAGACTTGATGGGCTGAAAAGCCTTTTTCTGTGCTATAGACCTCTGTGTCTCAATGAACGAGCAGTACCAATTTAAATTTTTTAATTGGTTTTTTTACTGATTTTAAGTGCTGTAAAAAAGATTATTTCTTGATATGTAAAAGAATTTGGCTAGTTTTCAAAACAGATGAGCCACATTTTAGAAGACATCCAATTTGAATTCAATGTG
The DNA here is from genome assembly GCA_024137785.1 of Ginglymostoma cirratum. Classification (NCBI taxonomy): domain Eukaryota; kingdom Metazoa; phylum Chordata; class Chondrichthyes; order Orectolobiformes; family Ginglymostomatidae; genus Ginglymostoma; species Ginglymostoma cirratum. Next base: position 5,626,321 of record JAHRHZ010000093.1, on the reverse strand, counting down.
GTTGAGAAATATTTTGCTATCTGTATTGCTTTTTGAAGGTGATTGTAAATATCAAAGTTTTTCCTTACAAAATAAACATTTTAAAAGTCAGTTTGAAATTCAGAAGATTGTTTATATATTTTGCTCTAAAACACATCAATGATTTGAAGTCACCTGGTGACTTAGGCCCTGCATCTCAGTACAGCAGACAGATAACTCTTTCAGCTAATTGTTTTTCAACTCTTATTACATACCTCTTGTGTGGCTAGATGTGTGATTTTAAACACCATTAAATTTTGGATTTCTAAATTTACAAGATACTTTTGAACATGATTAATCTATTTGGTTTCTTCTACAGCTTGTGGATTTTCTTTTTCTGATTTCAAACAGGTTCAACAACACAGTGAGAGTCTTGCTGGGATAAAGGGAACAGGAAAACCCTGAACTAACTGCCATCACTTGTATCTCCAATACAAAAGCACTTTAAAACCACAAGCCTGATCATAGTTGCTTCTGAAATGGAAATCGATAAACAACTCCATACAATTTGCTAGTTCAACACACAACAGGAAATTTAATTGAACTTGTAGGGATAAATAAATTGTAATATTTTAAATTTTATTTAAAGCAACAACCAATGGAAACTGCCTAGGTGACTTTAATTTGCATTAAAAATGGGAAAGGTGTTTGGGAAGAATTTAGTTACCACTAACAAAATCTGTAAGCCCAACAACCCTAAGGAGGCTGTACACAAAACAAACCCTTAAGTCTTTTATTTGCCATTTTTCAATGTTGGATAATTTTAAAAGAAATAAATGTCAGGCACAATTTCACAACTACTTTCGAGGAAACTGAATACATATTATGTAAGAACAAAACAGTGAGATTTGGTAAGGCTTAAAATCAGCCAGCAATGTTTGATTTCTGCTTTAAAGGTATTGTGAAAACATACCCGTCTTAAAAAATGGACAGTTATGTTTCTCCGGAGCTCCTGAATCTAGTATGTTATTTAACAGGATGTCCCACTGAGAATAACAATAGTGACGGGGGAAAAAGTGACACAGCATCAAATTGATTAAACTGGAATATATCAAGTGAAAAGAGAGTGCAGATGAAATTAATTAATTGACTGTTGTTTGGACATGTTCTTACACATTAAGATTTTTAAAAAAACAAATTAGATTTTGCCACCACCTAAAACGTTAGGACCAGGAGAAGAGGATATACATATTACAACCACCTCATCTGAAAGTCAAGAATGTGTGGCATGATCTTGGCACACCTATGTAAGTACGCAGAAGTGACTGTCACATCTGAAGTAACTATCAAGAGGGAATGCACAGTGAAATGCACTTAAGAATGAATCTCAGCTAGGTAGACCTACATAAAAATGATATCAGAGATAAAAGGTACTGCAGATGCTGGAGAATCCGAGATAACAAGCATGGGGCTGGATGAACACAGCAGGTCAAGCAGCATCATAGGAGCAGGAAAACTTGACGTTTCGGGCCTAAACCCTTCATCAGAAATGGGGGAGGGGAAGAGGGTTCTGAAATAAATAGGGAGAGAG